>NQII01007046.1:109371-168306 GCA_002778355.1 Clitarchus hookeri | reverse complement strand
GTTTACTTGACACATTTCTGAAGCCCTGCTAAAGTTCTGCTTTCAGTCTATTCCTCCGCCTCATGCAAACAACGCTTAACAAAATCTAGAAAATTACGCCAAAGGGACTACGCACCGCATTCATGCGCGCATACTTTAACAAGATTTTGTTTAAGAACTATTTCTTAGCTGGCATTACCAACACATATATTTTCTCTCATATTCATATTAATTATATTTGAAATGTTATAATTTATACGAAAAATATATATAAAATTCCATATTAACATAAAATAAGGTAGTTTTATGTTATTTTATGTTAACATAAGTATAAAAGGCTTGTGATATTTAACGTAATTATGAAAAAACCAAACGCGTCATACATCGGGTGATTTTTCAAAGGTTCGAATCAAAAATAGTGAAAAAAGCGCGAATAGACTATACGAAGTTATTTTAAATTTGATTTATGTCTATTGCAACTATTTTGTTTTGTTAACGTAGAAAAAAAACCCCTGTACACATGAGACACTAGTTCTTACCTAGTGGGCGAAAAATGTTAGTTGCCGAACTAAAAGCATTGAGCTTCCCAAACTGAGTAGAATAAACCTTGTTCCCGCTGATGAGCCGAGCTGGCACGGTGCGAGGACACCCGGCGGAGAGAGCAGCCACGGGGTGCTGTCACAACTTACAAACACATACACTAGAACCAGATGCCATAGAACCACACAGGACTGAACATTCTGACGTAAACCAGTTCTGTGTTATGTGATTATTATGTACGACAGTTCTTAGATGTGTGTTTCTTGTGTTTGGTAGTTCCTATGCGTGTGTTTCTTTTGCACGACCGTTCTAATATCTGTGTTTCCACTGTATGTTCGTTCTAAGTTGCGGATTTCGGTTCTACGGCGTTTGTAACGTGTGTGGTTCTGCAATACGTGGTTCTGAAATGTGTTTCTTTTGTACGATCGTTGTTACATCTGCGTTTCTGTTGTATGATCGTTCTTATTTATGGATTTCAGTTGTACGACGTTTCTAACGTATGTGATTCTGCAAAATGTTGTTATAAAATGTGTGTTTCTTTTGTACGATCGTTCTAACATCTGTGGTTTTGTTGTATGATCTTTCTAGATTGTGAGTTTCGGTTGTACAACGTTTCTAACATACGTCGTTCAGCAATATGTGGTTCTAAATTGCGTGTTTCTTTGTAAGATCGTAAGATGGTTCTAACATCTGTGGTTCTTTTGTATGATCGTTCTAGATTGTAAAGTTCGCTTGTACGACATTTCTAACATATGTGTTTCTGCAACATGTATTTCTAAATTGTTTCTTTTGCAAGATGGTTCTAACATCTGTGGTTCTGTTGTATGAAAATGCTAAAGTATGAATTTCGGTTGTAGGGTGTTTCCAACATATGTTCTTCTGCAACGTGTGGTTCTAAATTGCGTGTTTCTGCCATGCAATAGTTCTAACATCTGTGCTTCTTTTGTATGACTGTTCTAACACCTGTGTTTCTTTGGTGTGACTGTCCGGTTTAAAGTGTTTATAAAGAGTATTGGTTGTTAGTTGTGTGTCTCTGTTGTATGACTGTTCTAGGATGTGAAATTTCTAAATTATGTGGTCTCNATTTGTTTAAAAAGGTTGTTAAAGGGAAAAAAATTGGCTTAAAGTATAAAGTAACTAGGGCCTCAAAAGTGCTCACTTCACCGTGAAAAGCCTATAGTGATATGCAATATTTCCGATATCAACATGACCAAACTATGTTTACGACATATCGCCGTCGATTTACAATACTCTCTGGGAGCGATGTACCGCATCGTTACCGATACGGCCAACATGCTTCAAAACGACATTGAAATGTGAATATAGCACAGCTCTACTCACAGCCTCCCGCACAGCGCCTTCTTAACAACGTGTGTCGGTGTTGCATATTATGCGTGATGCAGTTGCTAGGAGACTCGTGCGAGGCTGCTTCCGTAAAGGAACAACAATCGTGCGCTTGTTCCGCCATTTTGCATGGAAATACAAGGTAGAGATTGCGTAGCATGTAAAGAAACTTGGCAACCCTAACCTCATTTTGCGTAGTTTAACGTCGATGTACTTAATATATACATAGTTTAAAAACACTTCAAACTACAACAGTACATACGTCTTGTAGATACACAGCAACTGTAATGAAGGGCGTCGTTGAAGATGTTTTAGCTTCTATCCTAGCTGACGGCACGTTCCCGCCAACAGTTCGCGCCAACATGTTGGCAGCGCACGGAGAATTGTAGACCACACGCAGAGTAAGCGTGAGATAGACCGGCAGTGGCACGACGTAGGAGCTACACCGATGCGCCTACAGCCAGGATTTGGAACAAATTCCTTGAGTATTTTGCGCATTGTAGAAGCAACATTACACAAGCCTGCAAAATTTAGGCCATGAAATTTTTTTTCAAAATTTGTGATATCCGATGATGTTTTAGGGACGCTGATTGCTAAACTGACCTCAGTTTTTCTCTATCACGTACCAATTTGTTGCAATCCGCCTTTGTACTGTGCGCCTATTTACTGTTGCTAAATTATTCGCGGATATATTATTGAACAAAACAAATTTATAAATCGATATTTTATTAAAATATGTCTAATTGCTTTGATTTACTCATTAGTTGCATTTATAGCCATATAGTAAGTTTTCCTCTTGGTCATGAAGAAGCGTGTTTGGATTTTCTGCTTGTGCGCAGTGCTTGGATTGTCGCTCTGAAGACAGCAACAGAAGTAAACATGAAAGTATTTTAGACCTTTATTTTTTCCAAAATGAGTAGGTATGAAGTACAGAAGTCCTTTAAAGATGAGAAATGTGCAGCTTACATTAGTCAGTTACACAACCTCATTGCGTGATATGAGAATTTGAGTAGGCAGCCATTTCCGAATTCAGCATGCTAAAATGTATATAAAAGAGGTAAAAGTATCAAAAAAGTGTTTTCATCGCAGGCATGTGAATTCGACTTGTGTGTGTCTGTGCGCCTAACCCCACCGGCACAGCATGCAAATCGTGTATGGTTGCGGGCTCGAGTCCTAGTTGCAACACCGGTGTTATTGCCTGGTACCCAGATAACTGGTCCATGGATATCGCGATATTCTCGAACGTCGTCGGTAGGTCGGTAGGGCGGAATCTCTCGTCGGCAATGAAGACTTCAGAGATGGAGCACACTGCTCGGACAAGCGGCAATGGGGAAGGAATCGGCCGACGGCGTGCAAGAAGGAACCATCCCAGCATTCGCCTAGAGTGAATGCGGAAAACTATGGCAACCGAACTCAAGCTAGCCGGACCGGGAGTTCAACCCGAGTCATGCCGAATGCGAGTTCAGTGGTTTGCCACTTCAGCACCTCGCTCAGTATTTGAATGTCGTATTTAGTTTCTTTTTCCGGGCCATCACGTCCTCTCTAAAGGCCATGGGGGAAAAATTAAAAGGGCCTGGTTAAAGAAAGGCCTATCTCACACATTCCTTGAAATTAGATTTATAAGAAAACTGATAGCTTACGCCATCTATTGTGTACATGTATAAGTTTGCCGTTGTGGTCAGGCCTCAAGGAACAGCAGGTGAACACACACTCTCTCTCTCCCTTTGTGCTACAAAGGTAGGGTGTATTTTTCTCTGATGTGGGATGGACCCTTCTTCCACCAAGCCCTTCAATTACAACTGCTGCGGACATAATCGGAACATGCAGGTTCTCCCGATGTTAGACCATTTCCCGCAAGGAACACGTGCGCCTAAAGCGCGCGTGACAGCTCCGTATAATTAAAGGTCTTACAGTATATTCGCTTACCGGCAGCTGTTGTTGCAAAGGCCATCTTCGGAACTAGGCTATGCAATGAAGAGTGGCGATGCGTGGTCTTTGTAAGGCGAGATATGCCTCGTGGTGAATGCATGCAACTCTGACAGATTAAACAAGTATACAGAAGTGAAATGGCATATCGCTTCGTTTATTGTGGGCTTGCTTATTTGCTGGTTGGTTGCTCAAGCCTCTGGGTACGAGCCTTGTGTCTGATTGGCTACTGCGTGCTGCCAAAGGTACCCTGTTGCCTGAACTGTCGGCTAGCAAGTAAGTTGCTAGGTGCTTATTGGCGAACAGCGTTCCGACATGTTGCTGGCCAGTGGCATCACTTTCCTGGCATGTGCCACTGTAGCTCGAGCTATAAGCAACTTGATTTCTGTATTCTAAAGTATTGTTACAAATCGCGTAGGGGGCACACGAGTTCGTGAGGAATGGAAATATGAACAAAAAATTAATAAATTTAAATTCATAGTTTATTTACAATATTATATAACTACACATAGCTATTATTAACAACGTCAATCTGCCTAACTCTACTATTAACACTTCTTATTCCTGTCACTGAGCGTAATATTTATGCCAGTCTCACTTATTATAAAGTCGTTGTCAACGTCTTTAAACTAGCTACACTCACTTAATCCTCACTTCTTGGTTACACACATACGACCAAAACGTCCATTACCATATTTCTACACAATTCCAAATGTCTGCAACTCATGCATAAAATCTCACTTCCCTTCAGTCCAGTCTGTGAGTCTCACTCGCCACTCTCCTGATGCACCGAGTACATACTCTCGTTAAAGAGGCACACTAAAGCTCTTATAGCTGAGTTGACCTGCCCCAGAAGATTTTAGCGTATCTGGTATCGCCAGGTGGGGAGTGCGACTATGACCATAAATTTCACGCAACGACTACCTTTGTAATTCAATCGTCCAAGTAAGGTAGTAACATCAACCACGATAGCAATATCGTGGCCCATATCAGTAATATCGCAACTCACTTTGTAACACTGCCTACCCTCCTCTTGTTACCGGCGACAGTATTTAGAAATGAGCGGTTCTGCACTACCTGGATGCTGGATGGGAACAAGAGACAAGTCACGGTCATCTTGGATGACGTCACGAGGCAACTTCCTGCTCTGTTATTCCTCGCCAGCAACGGCCATATTGGATTTCCCTCCCACTCTGGCATTCCTTGCCAAAAGCGCTTGGTCCCTATTTCATGCTCTTGTATTCAGTGCAAATAGTTTTCCCATCGTGCCTGAAGAATGTTCGAGTCCATTGCTCCATCATACAACTTCTCTCATCATGCTCTGTTATTCCACTTTTGTTTTCTCATATTCTGTCTGGTATCCTTACACTTGGCGTCCTGGCAGGGACGAGTATCATGCTCTTCTACATCGGTTTTCTCATACTTATAAGCATACTTGCCAGTAATTTCCGAACCGTTTAAGATACAGCTACCAAATATCATAACATGGACATCACCGCGACTAGGAAAATTACCGCAGGGAAAAGTATGCCATAAGCATACTTTTAAGCATAGTTGGGTGTAATTTCCAAACCATTTAAGTCATAGTTACCAAATTCGTAACATAGACATTACCCCGACAAAGGAAAGGGTCGCAGGGTCAAGTATGCTCTAAGCGCACTTATAAGCATAGTTGGCCATAATTTCCGAACCGTTTAAGATATACTTACCAAATTCGTAACATAGACATAGCTCCCAACAAGGGAAATGACCACAGGGACAAATATGCCCTAAGCACACTTATAAGCATAGTTGACTGTAATTTCCGAACCATTTAAGATACAGTGACCAAATTCAAAACATAGGCGTCACCTCCGACAACGAAAAAGCTTGCAAGTGTCAAATATGCCCTAAACACACTTATAAAAAACCCGATGGCGTTACAACCCATAACAGTGATAGTGTTGCTATGACACCAAGAAGTTAATTAAAACCTAGAATGCACACCGATATAAGAAAGAACGAATGATCAAAATGACCAACCTCAAAAATGACCACAATATTTCAAGTGCGATAAGCACTATGCAACATGTAAATACTGTTTTCCTTTGCTTGTCACAAACCAACATATGTTTATAAAAAAAACAGTCGTGCAAGACAGATGCAACTGCTACCCGCTGATGCAAACATATATATAAAAAATTATAAAAGCAAATAGTTAAAAGCATTTAACAACCAATGTATATTGCGCGAGCATCATGTGATGTACATCACGTAAGTCGATAAACAAGAATACTTTTGCGAAGCCGAGAAGCACAGGTGCGATAAGGCCAACACTGCCACACACTGATGCGAACAGATATAAAAACAAAACATGAAGGAAAAATAGTTATAATCACTTACCAACCAGCACAATTAAATATTACAGAAGCATCGAGAGCTGAACGCTGTGTGTTAAGCGATGCTATACAATACCAGATTGTCTTGGCTAGTACAAGAGAATAGCAAACGACTTCCTTACAAACCGACTGAAACGAAACGATCGCCTTCAGTGTACAACTAACACTAACATCACTAGCAGCAGAACACACCCGACCTGGCCGACTTCGCACGATCAACTAGCATCATGAGAATCTGCAAGGCGGCCAACCAGCAGCGCGGACACCATGCAGGTCTGGACAAGAGAACGGATGAGACAGAACACTAGCCGAAAGAGAGTCGCGTCTGGCTCCAGTGTCAGACCAGTGAAGCCACACGTGCACTTCCCTTTACGAAAAAAAATTCTGTTATACAGTACAAACTAACAATTTATCATGTTTTTAATACTATACATATACATATACTTATTTGAATGCATATCATCTTTATTGCCAAAACTGTAAGCACTTATGAAACAACACACATTTAAACCATTAGTCACACAAGAGAGATGCCACTATTATGCACTGAGACAAACAGACTAAAAAAATTAATTACAATAGCAAACATTTATGCACATTTAACAACAAATGCAAATTGCATGAGCATCTTGCACAGTAGGTTATGCTAGGCGAAGAAATTTCCGCTGTGAAGTGCCGGAACAATAAGGTTAGCACTGCTATAAACTGATGCAGTCTAATATTAAATTTAATGAAAAACTCGAACTGCTCCTCTGCAGTACGATGACGATGACGACACAAGGTGGTCTCGGCTCAGCTCGGTGGGAAGATGGGAACAAAGGAAAAATAATAAAGTATTAGAAAGGGGGAAATGTAATAACTAAAATGAGACAGGAGAAGGGATAAGGAAACACAAAAGTGTTTATAATATCAAAACAAGAAAAGCCAAACTGCAAGTGCAATCATATAATATTGAAACCATTTACTGTGTTGCTGATAGGGCTTAACTGTGACATTTGCTCCTTTCTAAATGAGCGATTAGACCTCGACGATACAAGGCTGACTGTATTAGGACCTAAAAACTTACTAATTTTAAACGGCCCAAGAAATTTAGGTATGAGTTTCCCTGTTATGTCCTTCCCTATATCTGCCAACATGTAATTTTTACACAGGACCAGGTCTCCTGATTTTAAATTTACTGGCAACCTTCCCTGGTCCATTTTAGCTGCTACCTGCAGCTTCACTGCCCCGAGACTAAAGTGGACATCCTACAGCAGGCGATCACGGTCAGTATCACAAAGGGTGGAGGGAAAAAGACGGGTGTTCCAGATATTGAGTAAAGGAGGGACTCACATGGAATCGTGCAAAGCGCTATTGAATCCTAAATTTATAAAATCCATATCCTAATCCCACTTAGTATAGTCCTGATTAGGGAAAATGGTAAAGCAATCCTTCAAATTCTTATTAAATCTTTCTACCTGATTGCCTTTGGGATAGCAGGGACTTGAAGTGAAATGTTTGCTCGTCCAACAAAAACACATATTCATTAAAATATTTCAAGTGAAGTACTTAGCATTATCAGTAACAACCTCGACAGCAGCACTAAAACCTTTGCAAACCTGATCAGTAAGCACTTTAAAAATTGTCGGTGCTTTCAAATTACGCAGTGGTAACAAAATGACAAACTTAGTATGTGCATGTATCCAACAAAATTATAAAATACGCATTACCCTTATTAGATCTAACTAAGAGTCCGAAAATATCCAAATGTACAGTGCTCGAAGGCGCCTGGGGAATCTGCGTTACCTCCTGCCCTCCTGCTGAGCTTGCTTACATTTATGCCATAGGTCGCAAGAACGTACAAAATCAGAAACTTTACCCTTTAAACTAGGTCAGGCAAACTTCACAACAATCATGTTAAAGGTCTTATTAATGCCCAGATTGCCATAAAACACATACTCTTGAAAATACGATAAAACCGTGAGGCACAATGATTCTGGAACAACTATATTAAGAGCACGTCCATTTTCTCCGGTAAAATACAACATCCTGTTTTCCACGACATAAGGAACTACTACACCACTACTTTGGTCCATCTTAACCTGACTACAGAATCCGTCATCCATCTGAGCTTTTCGTAACTAAAAAAAAAAAAAAAACTCAGGGAAAACCTGTATAAGATTATGAGAAGCCTCTGAAAATGCCCCATTTTCCGTCTCAAAATCCGCCGGGTCATACATTCTGGATAAGGCGTCTGTTGCCTGATTTTCGGAGCCTCGGGCGTGATGTGCACTGAAACGGAAACGAGATAATCGCAACACCCAGCTTAACGCATGGTTGTCCGTATATAGATCACATTGTTCATGTACTTTGTATGATGCGAATTTTTCTAGCCCAGAGATACTAGCCAGGGTTCCTTTTTCGTAATCATCCTGCATTGACGTAAATGCCAAGTCGTAATCTCAGTGAGACTGCGACTGGCGGAAGCCACTGGCGCCTAGCCTAATTCAGTACGACTACTAAGAATTGCACCTAAAGCCAGTGGCGAGGCATCTACCTGCACAACGAAACGTCGCGAAAAATTCGGTATAAGGAGAGGAGACGAAAACTTCTGCTTCAGCAAGGAAAAGGCCGTCTCCTGCTCTCGACACCACTGGAACTCAACTACCTTCTTTTTAAACGAGATCAAGGGTGCCGCCAATTATTAGAAATGCTCTATAAAACGGGAGTAATAGCCGAGAAACCCTAAAAATTGTTGAACTCCCTTCAAGATTTTAGGGCGAGGGAAATTTAATAATAATTGGCCTTCTCAGAGCAGATAACCCAAAAGTTAAACTTTATTAGACCCCAAGGTAACTTTTTGGGGATTATCCGTCAAACCCACTTCCCACGCTTTAAAAAAAATATGATGCAAGTGGGACGAACAGGACTCGAGATCATCACTGTACACAATGATGTCATCGATATGATTAAAAACAAATTTAATTTTATACTCTGACAAGACGTGATCCAATACCCGGGACAAGTCTTGATTACCAAAATTAGAACCCATGGTAATCCGCGTCAACACAAACTGGCTTCACGGTGTGCTAAAAGCAGTATATTTCCTGCAGGAAGCAAACACTGGTGAAAAGTCTTATTGAGATCTAACACCGAAACACGCGAGCTTTACCCAGGTCTGAAGGGCGCAATCAATAGTAGGCAGAGGAAAAGGGTATTTACGAATTTTCTTATTCATGAGAGAATGGTTAACCCCCAATCTATACCTTGTCGCTATCCCTCTTGCGCACCTCAAACCCTGGTGAACAGTAATCTGACGTGGATGGAACAATAATGTCAGCTTCTAGCAACTTATCGATGATCTCCCGCAAGGTTTGAGCTTAGGGGTGTGCGGGAGGGGACATTTGAAATGATGGTCGCGCTGTAATATCACCCGTCAAGGAAAACTTATAAGGAAGAACGTCACATTTGCCAATACGCGAAGGGATGACGTCACTAAACTCTTCCTTCAACTGATCAAATTGATTTTGAAAATATTTAGCTGAACTCGTGCCGTCAAGTAAATATGAAAACACTTCCGGGACAGCGTCGACCTGATAACCAATCCAGATGTTCCAAGCAAACCTAAGGTACAAAAAAAATTCGTCGAGATTAACCGTCACCCATGTTTTCTCTATAAATTCGAGCCCTAAAATGATGCCATGAGAAAGGTCTGACAAAACCCAAAAGGGAAACGTCCAGGAAAATCTACCTATTTTGAAATGTAGGTTCACTGCCATGTTCCTACTAACGATGCCACAGTTAGCCACACATAAACGCTTCTCAGACATACGCATGACACGCCCTTTGGATACGATTTTCGCATCCAAGAGGTGTTTCAAGAAATTATTACTCAAGAGACAATGGGTAGCTCGAGTGACGACCAAAGCTGAAAAATTGCACTCCCCGCGGGTGATTTACACCGTACACCTTCTAATTGTACGCGGGACTTTACCTTTTGCCCGACTGGAAAACCCAAACCTATTTCCAGTCGATCCTCGCTAGACCTATACAGGTGCCCGAGCTCGCCGCAACGAAAACTCTTTCTTTCGGACATTGTACGCCTGCTATGCTGACAATCCTCTGTTATGTGTCGCTGACAGTACAATTACTGCACTGCCTAAGAAAAGCCACGCTGCTCGACATCCTGTATATGGGGAATTTGACCGAACGGCGTTGAGTAACAGTGGCGGCCGACTTGCAGGGCAGGTGGAAAACACGCACCATACTCGCTAGAGGCTACAAGACAACCTTGCACTTCCACAGGTAACTGACGTGGCTCACGAGAATAGCGTGTGGCTGTAACCAATATGCACCGGGCACGCACGTGCGGAGCCACATTATCTATGATAACACTGACCAGTTCGCGTTCACTCAGTTGTTATCGCAAAGCATGCGGGTGAAATGCGCAAATAGAATCTACAAATTCATACATCGTCTAGCCCGGCCTTTGGTATCTGTAAATATAGTCATATTCACAATTACGCTTGACAAGGAGGGGGGAGGGGAGCAAAGCCTATATCACTCTGTGTTTGAAGCCCACTAAAGTACCGCCATCCAAGGACATGATTTATTCGCGGATTTATTGTAATATAAATTCCTCACGCGTAATTGCTATGACTTTCAAAATAGTATCCTCGAAACTCAAACATAGACTAGCTATTATGCTCACTGTAGTAAAGAAATATAAAAAAACTGATGGGTTAAAGGAATGTCAAGGTTTTGCAACACTACAAAGAACACCTTATCTACTTTAGGTAGACCATTGGTGACACTCACCGGGACCGCGTGCTGAGAGGGTAACGCCATCAGACCTTGTTGACATCACAATTATTTGACTACAATGAATTACTTGAGCAATTAGAAACCAGGACAGCTCTTTGAGACCGGTAAAACCTCCGTTCAATAAAAATACAACATTAAAAATTACTATTAAAAACTATTTTTTAAAAGATTAAGACATCGGAGGAGGCAGTTAATCTACCCGTCAAGCTCCAACAGTATATAAAAAAAACAAAATTAAAAACATAAACACGAAAGCCCAACGCGAGAGTCATGGATACCAAATTTACCTTGAAAATATTTAACTCTTGGGCAGCGATCAATACAATACAAGACACGTATAAATATGGAAACACACAAACAAGTGGTTTAAGTTAAACCGAAACAAAATTTACACAGGCAACCGAAACAACAATTTTGAAAAGACCCTAGCATTACTGCCTACCCAAGACGAACACAACTATGCCACACAAAATACAAAAACAATTAAATCAGCCCAACTAACACACGACACTGTTATCCACGACTCGCCGTTTAGTTTGCGCTAATGCTCGGCGGCTCAGGCGACCACACTAACACCAAATTAAAGGCAGTCCCATCGCGGCTTCACGTCCTGCAGGACAATACGCGCGGCAGTCATGTCATTGTAGAAACTCTTCAGGCGACATGGTCCGGCGACGATAGGGCGTAGAATAGAAGGAGCGCCAGCTGTGCAACCACATAAATAAACTATCTGAATCGTATCAAAAATTATGAGGCACGAGAGAAGGGGAAATCGAGGGAGGGGGAACAGAGTTGGAAAGAGGAGGGGATCCGAGCCGAGCAAAGAGTATACTACCGCGTCGAGTTGAAAAAAGGAAAATGTCTTGCGCGACGGGCGTTAGCGTCGCAGCTGCAAACAAGAAATTTTATTATCCGTACTCTACTGAAAGTAGTAATAAACTCTTGATTCGAGATCACAATTAACGAGCTGTATACTTTGCGTTACGCTATAGTAATGTGAACCATTCATGACCTAGACCAATAATATGGTTTACGAATCAGTTCCTCATAGCGAAGATCATTGACCACTGATCCCTGCAATGTGCAGTACCAGACAAAAATAACCTTCATTTGCATTATGTCCACAGTTTGTGTACCCTGGGTCGGAATGGATTAACCCGTACAGTCCAAGCGTCCATGATCCACTACATATCGCACATGAAGAATATTTATGGGTTGTACTGTACAGAAAAAGGAAACAGCCATTAAAACACCAAATAAAAAATAATGAGTGAGCTGGTGAAGACATTTGGGTGGCTCTTAACATCGAGGGCTCGAAAGCCGATGAGGGTGAAACGATATGAGTACGGAGCAGTGCCGGAATTCAAGGGCGGGGAAACGGGAGATCCCCGAGAAAACCCACCGTCTAGCGGCATCGTGCGGCACGATTCATACATGCGAAAAACCGGGGAGTGGCTCCACCGGGAATCGAACCCTGTTCACCTCGGTGAGAGTAGTCTAACCAGTACACCACCGCGGCCCCCAATAAAAAATAACGACTTTCGTTTGGGAAGAGGGGGTGTTTACTAATGCTANAAACTATTTTTTAAAAGATTAAGACATCGGAGGAGGCAGTTAATCTACCCGTCAAGCTCCAACAGTATAAAAAAAACAAAATTAAAAACATAAACACGAAAGCCCAACGCGAGAGTCATGGATACCAAATTTACCTTGAAAATNTAAAAAAAACAAAATTAAAAACATAAACACGAAAGCCCAACGCGAGAGTCATGGATACCAAATTTACCTTGAAAATATTTAACTCTTGGGCAGCGATCAATACAATACAAGACACGTATAAATATGGAAACACACAAACAAGTGGTTTAAGTTAAACCGAAACAAAATTTACACAGGCAACCGAAACAACAATTTTGAAAAGACCCTAGCATTACNAAGTGGTTTAAGTTAAACCGAAACAAAATTTACACAGGCAACCGAAACAACAATTTTGAAAAGACCCTAGCATTACCGCCTACCCAAGACGAACACAACTATGCCACACAAAATACAAAAACAATTAAAGTAGCCCAACTAACACACGACACTGTTATCCACGACTCGCCGTTTAGTTTGCGCTATTGCTCGGCGGCTCAGGCGAACACACTAACACCAAATTAAAGGCAGTCCCATCGCTGCTTCACGTCCTGCAGGACAATACGCGCGGCAGTCATGTCATTGTAGAAACTCTTCAGGCGACATGGTCCGGCGACGACAGGGCGTAGAATAGAAGGAGCGCCAGCTGTGCAACCACATCAATAAACTATCTGAATCGTATCAAAAATTATGACGCACGAGCGAAGGGGAAATCGAGGGAGGGGGAACAGAGTTGGAAAGAGGAGGGGATCCGAGCCGAGCAAAGAGTATACTACCGCGTCGAGTTGAAAAAAGGAAAATGTCTTGCGCGACGGGCGTTAGCGTCGCAGTTGCAAACAAGAAATGTTATTACCAGTGCTCTACTTAAAGTAGAAATAAACTCTTGATTCGAGATCACAATTAACGAGCTGTATACTCTGTGTTAGGCTATAGTAATGTGAACCAATCATCACCTAGACTAATGATATGGTTTACGAATCAGTTCCTCATAGCGAAGATCATTGTCCACTGAGCCCTGCAATGTGCAGTACCAGACAAAAATAACCTTCATTTACATTATGTCCACAGTTTGTGTACCCTGGGTCGGAATGGATTAACCCGTACAGTCCAAGCGTCCATAATCCACTACATATCGCACATGAAGAATATTTATGGATTGTACTGTACAGAAAAAGGAAACAGCCGCTAAAACACCAAATAAAAAATAATGAGTGAGCGGGTGAAGATATTTGGGTGGCTCTTAACATCGAGGGCTTGAAAGCTGATGAGGGTGAAACGATATGAGTACAGAGCAGTGCCGGAATTCAAGGGCGAGGAAACGGGAGATCCCCGAGAAAACCCGCCGTCTAGCGGCATCGTGCGGCACGATTCATACATGCGAAAATCGGGGGGCGGCTCGACCGGGAATCGAATCCTGTTCGCCCGGTGGGAGTAGTCTAACCAGTACACCACCGCGGCCCCCAGTAAAAAATAACGACTTTTGTTTGCTGAAGAGGGGGTGTTTACAAATTCTATGTTCTACCCCGCCCACAATTTCTTAAGAGGACTACACAGCTGCTCGTCCAAGGTCAAGAAGCGAGGAAGCGATACGGGTGACACTAACACGCACGCCTGGTGCCTCATCACCCCTACGCGCAAGGCATGCAGTGTTTCCTTCGTGGTTCTGTACTGTGCAAACTAGGTCTGTAACATTGCGACTCTATTACACGCGATCAAAAAGCTCACAGATTAAACTACGCCCGTGTGTTTGTACTTTCCTCTTGCCGCTTAAGGAAACTGCATAGGCACGCTTTAAATATGCTATATTTCACCATTTTCACTAATTTTTCTCTCCATGAATATACCTAATATGTTAAAAGTAAAAATATACAGCCATAGTTTTTTGTTTTTTACCTTTTCTGAAGGGAAAAAAACTCTCATTTCCAGAATATTTATTTACCGATTTACGCGAATACGCGTGGTGGGTGTGATGTGCCTGGTGTCTAGTGAGAGTCTGTGCGAGTGAGTCGTTGTGTTGACGGAGGTGCTGGCTGCTTGCAGGTCGAGGACGACAGGAAGGCTCGCGAGCAGATCGACAGGGTGTTCAAGAAGCTCGACCTCAACCAGGACGGCGTCATCACAATCGAGGAGTTCATCGAGTCGTGCCTCAAGGTCAGTGCCAGCTCACGCGGTTGCCTGAAAAAAGGTTGTCGGCAACAAGGTGAGCTCTTTTCAAATCAACCTTTGAAAAAATGTCACTGCCCCTGTCTGCGTGTATTTTAACGGGCATACTGGCAGGCATGCGCATTCTAAGGTTGGTAACGGCGAAGATTATGTAGTTGCATTTATTAACGCAGAATTAAAAGTTCTAGGGAAACATTTGAGGATCGTGAATTTTTTTTTTATTTTGCTTTCTGTTTTTTTAGTGCATACAAGTGTATGTATAAGCGAAATGGTAAAATATTTACTTTTCCATTGCTTTCACTGTTTTACTCTACCCACGCATTAATAAAGTGGCCAGGCCCATGGCCATGTTAATTTTACAAATGGCGGAAGTGTACGTAATGTGCGTACAAGTAGATTTTTATCGCGGCTTTCCAAAGTGCTCACGTTACCGTGAACGGCCTTGAGCTGACCTCGCTCGACACTAACGACTATGTGCGGGCCAGCACAGAATTCGCCGGTCACTCAAACAACAACAGCTGAGCTTACTTTTTAATCGAAGTTTCTTTAGTTCTGCTCACAAGCACATTAGAACCTCGTTAATTTGGGTCAATTGGGACTGGAGCCAATCCACGATAACGAAAATCCGCGTTAACCGGAGAATGTGGGAAAATTTAAAATAATATTTTGAAACATATTTAGAGGTTACAAACACGTTTCACACATAACAGGTACATATTCAGTAAGGTCTAATTCTTGGAAAAGTAACTTCTAAGGCTTCTTAACCTTCATATTTGTAATATTTTAGCTCCTCTAAATCGGTCGGGGCCGACTTAACGGGGTTCTTCTCTATATAATATTGACGCAATAATATAGTACCAATTTTTGGCGGTAAAGTGAGTGGCCTACTTTTGAAAGCCCTGCTTAAGATCTAATTTTATCTTCTTTTTGTTTCTTTCCTCTGTATGTAAAATGTATTTTACATTGAGCATAACGACTTTATTCATGCACCCGTCAAGTAAAAATGTGAAATTCAAAGGAACATAAATAAACGTTCTTCTACTAGTACTACTAATAATAATAATAATATCATCAACTTTATTTATGTGGTGAAGTTAAGGCCATGTGGCCTTGACTACCACTTAACCACATATAACAAGTAATATTTTCGACAGATAATAAGTAATAGTTCTAATTACAAAATCAAATTTTCGCTACGTCAATGCAAAACCTGTAAAAGTCAACGAATGCTGTTAACCTAACAGAACAGTCAATATGAAATATGTATAAATGCACTTTACATAATAACAGCATTACAATTGGAAATTTAAAATACAATTTTAAATAAAAAAACACATAAAACATAATGCTATTGGGAGATTACAAAAAAATACACATGTAACTATTCATTTTTACACCCGTCCTACACACTCCCTCGCCCATCAACACACGCCCGTGCACACGCACACACACACATATATAACTATGTGTCACGTTTGCATGAAGGGGCATAAAAAAAAGAGTGAAATTTATTCAGTACCTTCGATATTTGCTGATGACATAAATTTCAGTACAAGCTTTCTGAAAACTGTAAATAATGTGCATTGTTTTACGTTCATGGGAAGTTTGTTCCAGAGCCGAACTTATGTTAATACTTAATCTAATGTGTACAACAAAAAAACAGCTTGAATTGACATAAACTTAAACATTACACTCGCACTAGGACAAAACCTGGAACTATTGTACTTCCATCGCCACCAACGTAACTGGGTGCCTGCATGCCAATGTGTGTGGTAGCATATATGGGGTTAAGGGCAGTGATATTTTTTCAAAGGTGGATTTCAAAAGCACTTCCTTTACCGTGAACAGTTTTTCGCTTATTAATCACAATTACTTAGTTAAGCTGTGATTTCGCCTACATGGTTATCAAAATCCTTTTGTTAAAACGCGTAAACACTCAACTGCACTTTTAGAATATATACGCAATTCAATGCATTTACGCCCAACCTGTATTCGTATTTGTTTTAGAATAGAACAAAAAAATTATTATTTTTTATTTATAATTTTGCGAATATTTTTCTTCGACTTAATTGTAAAATATTTCCCATTCCACAGTCAAAATACTTACCAATTTAAAACATCCTACATAATATATATATGTATGTATTGATAGATCGATAAACACTTAAATTAAGTACAGTCATAAGTTAGGATATTGGTAATTTTTAATTGCATACGTATACAACCATTCATTCATTCATGCACCGAAAAAAAATTTAATATTGGTAATGAATGACAGTCTCAAATGGAACCAATCAGCCTATTTTCTCCTACGCCTATATTTTCAAGTGTAGGCTGTTCACGGTTAAGTGAGCACTTTTGAGGCCCTAGTTACTTTTTCCCTACAGCAATTTTTTTATCCTCTAACCACCTTTTTAAATAAATATGAACATATGAGTAATAAACACAGTGTGTATATTCCACTGCACTTGGAAGTTAACGTCTTAGGCTAAAATAAAATATATTTATTGACTAGTATTCCAAATGAGAGCGCTTGTAAAAGTCACTTTACCGTGAATAGCCTTTAACTCGTTTAAGTTCACGTGACTCAGATAACAGATTTTGACAATAATATTAAATAAGCAGAAGGAATTTCTTCAAAATATTTACGTATTTCTAATCAAAATGTTTTAAGAATGTCAGACGCTACCATTTTGCCACGATGCGTTGTTTACCAGTCTTATAATTCTAGGAATATATACCGAATCGGGTCATTATTATTATCTTCGTAATCCAACTAACGAATCATTGCATCCACTGATTTATATACTTAGAAACAATTCCATGCCCATGTGCACAGTGATAAATTATTGTTAAACCGTTTGGGAGGAAAACATTTAACAGAATATTCGACCCGCTCACATCTGCAATTACGAGTATAAACATATTTTTATGAATAAAATAATTAACCCATTTTGCGACGGGAAAACCAAAATATTTTTGCATTGAATATATATATGTATGTATATATATATATATATTTGGTGCAAAAATATTTTGGTTTTCCCGTCGCAAAATGGGTTAATTATTTTATTCATAAAAATATGTTTATACTCGTAATTGCAGATGTGAGCGGGTCGAATATTCTGTTAAATGTTTTCCTCCCAAACGGTTTAACAATAATTTATCACTGTGCACATGGGCATGGAATTGTTTCTAAGTATATAAATCAGTGGATGCAATGATTCGTTAGTTGGATTACGAAGANACCAAATTAAAATGAGAGAAAACAAGCCACCCATTATAGAAATCGGGAAAAAATTGCCCAGTAGCGAACTTTAGGCCCCAAACAGTGCTACATATTTTTATTTCCGAATCGAAGCGATATTCCGTGGTAAAAAAAAACCTAGTATTTTAAGTTGTATTAATCTTGAACCTTCAGAAGGAACGTCTATACTCACAAATAAAAAACTAACCATTGAAAAAAAAATTGTTCACTTCCCTAATATAATATTTTTAGAATTACACGGTATGCGTCATTTAATCAGAGCTAAATACCGATTCTAAAATAGCCCCAGATCTTTATGAATCTGCAGAAATTCATACGCATGTTGCCAATGTTTCGGCCCAGACATGCCAGTGTATCACATAGACATACGAACAATACATTTTCGAGAGATCAGAAGCGAGAGCCAAATCACCAACCATCGGTGTTCATATTTGCGACAAACTTTGTGCACCTCCATCATGCCCAGAAGGAGTTACGAAGCTTGCTAGCATACTTGCGCTCTATCAACCCCTCGTGATGCCATGAAGATACTAATGTCGTATAGTGCAAGTACATAAGCAGTACATTCACAAAATAAATATTTAAAATACTCATGTTTACGCACGGGAGGTTTATTACCCATGCAAAATTAAAAAAAGCATTAGGCTGCAGGAGAGATTACTCAGGTCAGAGTGCCTACTGAAATCTGCGAAATTATGAAGATTTGGACACATAAGTTCAGGCTCACCATCGTAAACGGCACCCCAGGTCTATGTTGCAACGATGACCTCTTCCACGGTGTCACTTAAGAGGGGGACTGCAGTGGCTAGGACTCTCGTTTCCCATCACGAGTACGGGTACAGCATCCTTTATATTGTACACACATTTTCGCACAGGAGGTCCACCTCAACAACAGCCCATTCTTCACTCGGCCGCTTCCCCCCAACCAGAGGAGACAAATTCGATTCCCTGCAGGGTAGCTCCCAGATTTTCGCCCTTTCATTCCTCAAAAACATTCCTTCCTCAGTTAATTTGTTTGTCCAACAAAACCCAGCCGAATCAAACAGCCCTAGAAAAACGTAATACTTCAGTTTTAATTATATTCCCCGTAACGCACTTTCTCCTTCAATTTTTCTTTAAAACAGACCCTTTCATTCGATTCTATACACCACTGAAATAACAAATTTTTCAGAAAAGCAGCAGGGTAATGTTTATCTAAGTCCATCAACAAGTTCATTGGAGTCTTCAGGAAATATTTAGTCGGTGTTCTTGTCGTCTTCTGCATTATTCACGGCACTTTTTTCAGCAAAGCCGGTGAGGAGATGTGTGAGGACGTCTAAAAAATCGCCACTGTTTTCACCGTCAACACTGTCTTTATTATTGTATATATGGCTCTTACCTTTTTCGCATCTTTTTGAGCCGAAACTTAATCTCATATACGCTGAAGAAACATAGGAAAAATCACTCAGTTATGACTCACTATAACCTGTTTTATTTACGAAATATTCTCACAACACACAGTGAGCAGCGTCGCTTCGATTGTGATTAGCAGGAGTATTGACGGGGAGCATGTCATGCAAAAATAGCCTCCCATGAACCCTGATATGTATCGACTCAGGAGATAATCGTGTAAATACTACTGCCGTTGATACCAAACACGATGGAAAAACATAACTTTNCCGTTGATACCAAACACGATGGAAAAACATAACTTTGAATATTTACGATAAAAATCTGATATGAAAACGTTTTTGTCGGATATAACCGAAATCACGATGAGATCATGAATATATTATTGTTAATATGCTTCAAATGGGTATTTAACCATGGCGATTACATTCAGACACATCCTCATGTTTGTCAATAATGCCTTGCGCCCTAGGGTGAAAACGAGCCAATGCTTACACAAGTAAAATTTCTCAACATCGCACTTCAGTCCTTCACCAGAGATAAAGTAATTATTTATTTCATTAAAATGATGGCAGCTATAAATGCAAGCCCTATTCCCGATACATAAATATTTGAAAACTGTTTTGTGAGCACTGCGATAATCACCATCCCAGAGAACCACGAAACGTGGCGATGGAGATCAGGCACCATTTCTAAAATGATTATTTCGCACCGACACAGGACCGGACACGCTCAATACTTCACACCATCCTCTCGACACCAGTTACACACACAGCTACCAGAGCGCACGCCTCCCATCAAGGCGAGCTAGGTTCGATTCCTGGCAGGGGTCGCACCTGTATTTTCGCCCATGTGGGAAACGTCATTGATGCTATTGCCAACCGTATCACCTGNTTCCTGGCAGGGGTCGCACCTGTATTTTCGCCCATGTGGGAAACGTCATTGATGCTATTGCCAACCGTATCACCTGTGATGGACTTGGCGATGCCCGGCGGATTTTATCGTGACACTTGACCTTCTTCGCCGACCTTAACGTCATCGCCCATTTCAGCTGCTAAGCTCTCTCTCATCTCAAAACACATATTCCTTGTACGGAATATTCCCCTCGCCCCTCCTTGTCCCTGCGCTTTGTGCGTCTGTATGCGGTACGCCTGTTGCATGGTGCTGCCATTGGCACAGCGGGAAAGAAGTGAAAACTTTGGTTTCCTCGTCTTCGTCACTGTGCGAGATGGCAGTCTGCTTGATGGTGTACGAGTTCAACGAGTGGAAACCTTGGATTTTGCAAATCATTTGTTTTTCACTAGATGTATTTTTGTTATATAAAAACAATTAGGTTCCCATGCGTACACCGCGTTTCAAAAATTTTTTTACAAAGTCATTTCAAACTTCATCGAGGTCCATACACATCGGGAACCTGTGTTCTGGGTTGGTTTCCATTCCAGGTAGTGCTCGCCAGTAAATTTCTTGAAGTGGAGCATCTTTCACGGGTACAGCTTGAGAGTAGATAACTTGCACGCGAACATCGTCTTCTATGGGGAGGGCTTCTTTCTTCTACGGGGAGGGCTTCTTCTAAGTGGATGTCGTCTTCAATGGAGAAGTCGTCTTCCACGAGCGCATACGTCGCGAGGGCTGCTCGGCGGGCCTTGCACCAACCCCTGCGTTGCTGCGTGTCGGGAACCGAAGTGGTGCAGCCTTCGAAAAACTCCTTCCACGGGAGGCAGTCCCATGTGTCTTTGTCCTATTGCAGGTAGGCCGGCAAATAATTGAATACGGTCAAAATTTCGTAACGTGCGTAGACCAAGAGAAATTCTTTCGGCAGGTACGGTAACTCGTCCCATTTGTCCAAGGCACTTCGCGAACCAACCCTTGTACATTTATAAGAGCGAGAAAAATTACTGATTTTCTAAGGGGGCTCAGGGTGCGTCTTGTAGAGAATTTTTAAGGTGAAAAAATAGTACGCACTTGCGATTAAAGTAGGCTGCCAATTGGTCTGAACGAATATTTCCCAAAATGCACGAGCAATTAGCCAATCCAAGATATTGTCATGTGATATGATTAGCCAATGAGAATCAGGGGTGGGGGTAGAGGCCTGCCGACTAATTGGTCGAACGAAGGTGAATAGTTTGTGTAGTGGGTGATAGGAGTGGCGTAATTAGCCAATGAGTAAAAGGGGTGGAGGGAAATTAATAATTGGTTGAACGAAGGTTTCCGAAAACACCCGAGTAATTATCCAATAAGAAACATTGGCAGAACAATTAAATATATTGGAAGGGGGTGGTTAATTAGCCAATGATAATTAGGGGTGGGGCAAATAGGTCAATTAAATATATTGGAAGGGTGAGTTCAAGGGTTCAGTCGTTTGCTGGGCGCGGTGCTGGGGACAGCACCAGCAATGCGATAAATGACAAACGAAAAAAAAATGGCTGTCGAATGAAGGCGAGAGACAAACTCCAGTAATGTATAAACAAATGACAAATGAAAAAAAAACATGAAGGCGGATAGTGGCTGTGATACTTACGAAGATGGTGGACTGCACAGGCCAAGTTTTTGGAATAAGTATGAGAGGAGGGGGGTGTGGGTATATCTAAAAAAATTAAGTTTTTTAATGTGTTTTTTAAATAAATGTTTTAATAATTTTAAATAGTGTTTTATTATTTCTTTGGAATATTTGTATTTTTTGTATTTGTTTGGATTTTTGGATTTTTTTTTAGATTTTTGGAGTCAAAGGTTAAGGTCACATGTATCCAAGATGGTGGACTAGATGCTTGGTGGGGGACCGTAATTACAGAACAANGGAGTCAAAGGTTAAGGTCACATGTATCCAAGATGGTGGACTAGATGCTTGGTGGGGGACCGTAATTACAGAACAATAACAGCTCCGACGCTCTGGTCCCAGGTCTGAATGTGCCAAAATCCCCATAATCCTTCTACTGATTTATAAATAAAAAACTAATTTTCAAGCACAAATTATGAGTGTCTCTCCCAAAACTTCGTTATCAGTTGTGTATCGCTTATAAAAATTAAAAGAAAAAATCGCAGTTCTTTTAACCAGACCCCTGGTTGTTGGTTTGAGTATTTTTTTTAAATCACTGTTACATAATGCAACAGAAACGATCATCGGTGTGCGCATACATTTTTCAAATTAGCATTGCAGTTATTAATGTAAGTTTAATAGTAAGTCTACACATTAATGACTGTGTGTCTACCGATGAAATTTTAAATTGTATAACACTTATTAAAAACTATACATTTAGCCTGGACCAACATATATACATACGTGTGGGTTGGGACGACATGTTATCAAAGATACTTCGTATTTCGAGATATTAAGGTTTGTTCATTGATCACATAATTAGTAATTTAAAACACGATTGGTATCGCTTTCGGCAAATGTTCACAAACATAACACCCATGTTATGCATTTACTTAATTTAGTCTAACTGAGAGTCGAACCATGGAGTGGTAGTATGAGCGAAACCTAATGACGGGATTTACACACAAGCTTACACACAGTTGCACTCTCCTACATACACACACAAACATGCACACACATGCACTTACACACACCTAAACATGCACACACACAACTGTGCTCGAAGACATGCAATTATTAGCCGATCTCCATTCAAACTAACCGTTTAGAGAGGTGGTAAAGGGTTGGGGGGGGGAGGCAACTAGTATCTTCGGAAGCCCATCAAGCTATCGATACAGCAGGAGATGTGCGCCCCTCCCCCTTACCAAGCCATTCAAAGAACGATACTCTCTCGTACGAGGGTGAAGGCAGACTGACGTCACCCGCCACGAACTCAGCGCGCTCATCGGCAACATATAGAACTATGTGGTGGCCAGGCATGCAGACGATCGATACACGACGGGATGAGTGGAAACCCTCACCTCTTTAGAGAGTGTACATGTTTCCTCTTCCAAGGGTGAAGGCACACTGTCTCCCGCCACGATCTCCGCGTAGGTACTCGTGGACTCCGCGGAATTTTGTGTTTGATTAAAGTATCCCGACATGATATTAGCATGATTGCGTGTTATTATATTATAAACAATGTATTTAAATTAAAGGCGATCAATACATCGCTCTTACACATTGGTATGGAAGACTGCATTAATTAAAATTATATTCNGGGGGGGGGGGGTATAATCAAAATATATAATTTTTTTAAACAGTCTGCGTCTATCCTCCGAGCTGAGCGGTCATATACTTGCTCTCGACATATTTTTTCTCTGTGTAATTCCTCTCTATACGCAATTACTCTGATTTATTATTATTATTATTTTTATTCAAGGTCATTCTGTGTGATGGGGTTCCGTATACTACTGACTGTCGTAGAGGTTGGACGTGTACTTACAAGTACTTGCTCAAATGTAGTTATGCTTTAATTAACGTAAGTAAATATACTTTAATTATCTCGACCGGACTCGAATCTAGGAGCGCCACACCACTCTCAGTTGTGTTTCGGCAGCCGATGGGGTACACATGTGTGCTTAGTATGTAATTACTCTCTCGGTACATGTACTTAGTCTCTCTCATTACTCTCATAATTGTTCATTATGCAATTACTCATTACGAAATTACACCTAATAACATCTAATTACTTCAATTTACCTTCGGTGTGTCTCGAACCAAGAATTTTGCCAGTGCAAACATAATTAAGCTTTAATTATCCTCGATGGGATTCAAACCAAGGACTCTGCCACTAGAAACATAATTACTATTTTTTTGCCTCTGTGGGTTTTGAACCAAGGAATATGCCAATACAAACGTAATTACGCTTTATTTAGCCTCGATGGGATTCGAATCAAGGAGGACCGACTATACATCCAACACCACAACCCTTCCCTCTCCCCCTCGCCAATCACGCTACCCTCAAAAATTTTGAATTCCCTTAAATGTCGGTTGGGCGCTTTGTCCACCGAAAGGGTACCCGCCAGCTAATCGGCCATTCACAGAGAAGCTCCTGAGGGGTAGGGGAAGACGGCAGCCAACTACAACGCACCTCCCAGAGGGAGGGTGGGGGGAGATCAATTAACAAAGGTAAATGATGCCTGCACTTAGGGGTCCACCATCCCGACACAACTTTACAGGCTAATCAAATGGCAGTTAGGCCACTAATGACTCCCTAGTGTCGTCAAACATACATGCTACCCCTACTGATACCCGACACATCTAGGTGCTTATTTCCCAGTGGCTGCTTTCATATGGCTGTTTACAAAATTCTTCCGTTACTTTATAATATCTCAGGAAAACTTTAATCGATCTTAACCAAAATCAATATTATGCCTATGTTAACAATATACAATCTCAACTTTGAATTGCAGTAGTGAATTCAGTAACTTGTGTTTTGTTAGTTTGCCTTAAAATAATTAACAAATATATACTCAACTGCTTCCTTCTGAATTGTATTCATTTAGTGTTACAGAAGGCAACCTAAAATTACGCAAGTTTATTGTTTCACACGCTTTATTTCAAAACGGTGATATTTTAATATTCTAAGTTTGCAATATCATCCCAACATTTGACAAATTCCAAGCAAAGTTGAATTGCTGTGAGTAACTATAGTCGGTTCACGACTGGAAGAAACTTTTGAAAATCAACCTTTGAAAAAACACCCTAGCCGTTAGCGACATGCATATAACATTACAAACAGCGGCGAGGGCGAGTACAGTTATGCCATTAGGTTGCCAGCACAAATAGAGGAAATAGTTTCAAAGTTTTAACGTAATTGTTAATTTATCGCTTATAAATGGGTGTCGAAAAGAATTGAATCTCATTACGCCAATTATTAATTNATTAATGACGTGATGCTAACATATTTAGATTTCAACGTTTCTTGCATAGTCGCATGATTACGCTTAAGGTTAAAGTAACGCGGCCATTTGTTTACTAACCTTCGTAGTCCTTGTATTGTTGACACACGTGCCAGAGAATTTGTGCGATTATCTGGTTTAACCTATAATAATTCATTTATTTGTCTTGTTTTAACTAATGTACGCTCTTTATTATTTGGTTTTTAATAACGTATGATTTTTATTTGTGCTCACTTTCAGTTCTAATTTCTTTTGTTTTTATGTGTTTCTACAGGTGTCTTTACTTTGCCACTCTATTCTGACGTTGCAGTATTTGCACATAAGAATTGTTTTCACATTGTCAAAGACGTAGAATCCTTCACTCGCAAACTCTGGCGTCCTGTCGAAAACCGTCACAACCATTTTTAAATAACGTTTTACAATTGTGCGAAACATCCGACTCAACCACCACGCCATTTTAACGTCTGTAGCAATTTCGATCAATACTGATGATCTTGCCTTCGATGTACGGGAATTTATCGAAAGTCACTAACAATCGATTGTAAATAGACAACAACTATCGATTCATAAAAATACTCTCATTTCGGGTTTATAGAATGAAATGTTTTTCGCTGGCATCGCATATTCTTTTGTGTGAAATTCTCAAGATTAAAAACTTTACGCTTGTGGAATATCCATTAGTAATATATACATGACTTTTATAATGGGTACGTGCATGTGCGAACACATCTACACACACAGTGGAATGTAAACATGGCAATGTTTGTTTACCTTTGGCGGAAGGATACGAAATGGGCTTGAAAGTAAATCTTTAGCAGGGCTTCAAGAAAGTCTCTTCCAGTCGTGAACCGACTATATTGAGGAATTGAAACTTACCAATTCGTAGCCTTTTTTTTCTGCAGTTTTGTAAGACAGGCTTTAATAGCATGTTTGATTAACTAATCAACCGTTTCCCATCACGTTCAGCAGTCCAGTTGTAGGTGTAGTATAGTTGATACTCTATCACGTTTTTTGTAAATAAGCCCCTTAGTTTTAAAATAGCTGTTGTATTAATATGTATTTTCTGTTAGTGTGCCATATCTATATTTAAGCATACAAAAGTCAATGTGCTGACAGTACATGTTGTGAGTGATAAATTAATTAATTCGTAGCATATTTTGTCGACCATTTTGTAAACCAACACAATCTAAAAAAAAATTAGTTTTATGTCTTATAAACCATTAAAAATAATTCTAACAAATTTTGGTAACAAATATTGCTATGGAAATTGACCTTAACTAAGAAATTGTGCGGTCACTATGTCGCAGTGAGTAAAAGCACCACGCCTTTACAGAATTTTTCATGACTATTCGAGGTGTCACCGCGGATGAACGGCATCGTACACTTGGCATATGTTATAAAGTGCGACTAGGACTTTTCGAGCAACCAGCACATTCATGCAGTCAAACATTGTAGGTGAGGGCGAAGACGTTTTCACAATATCGTCAACGATGTTGTACTTATAAAATGAAGTTGTTATAGCCGAAGAAAATTTTAAGTGTAACTTTATTAACACTGCTTGCCCAATAAATGTTTTAGGGAAAATAGGCTAATTGATTATATCTAACACTACTTGTTGAGTATGCTTTCTAAAATATTTAAGAGAAAAGTCATTTTATAACAAATGAAATTATGAAAAGAAATTTCCTAATTTAAACATTTCTTTACCACGTAATTAATATTTAGTTGTAATTTGTATGTTACACCACACAAGAAGGTAGCAGTAATAGTAATTTGTAATTTGTCTCAGAATCGTTTAATTGCTCTCTTGGGAAACCAATTATTAACAGGCAGGAAGTACCCTGCTAGGATGTAAAATTTCCCCAATAGACTTTTAAATTAAACGATTGTATTTATAATGAGTATACTCGTATGAAGGACGGATCAGAATCCATTATAAATATCTTAACAAGTTTTCTTTATCATAAAACTAGAATTTTTTTAACGTTAAATGTCATATGACTTTCAATATTAAACGTACGGATGCTCTTTGAAAGTGAGCGCATACTTCCAGATATATCAGGTTGTTAGGATTTGAGAACTTTCTTTATTCACCTTTGGAAAAAAAATCTCTATCTGAAGATGGGGTCGCGGTGGTGTAGTGGTAAGACTTCTGGCCTCCCACCAAGGCGAACCGGATTCAATCCCCGGCCGGGTCATTCCAGATATTCGCAAGTAGGAACTGTGGGGGACGATGCCACTGTTCGGCGGGTTTTCTTGGCGATCTCCCGTTTCCCCCACCCTTTCATTCCGGCGCTGCTCCATTCTTACCTCGTTTAACCCTCATCGGCTCTCGAGACCTCGCGGTTAAGAGCCGCCAAACCTCTCAACTCAAGCCAACTGTCTGAAAATGCATATAGACTAATGTGACCAATACTGGACTGGCTCGGAACAAAACCATATTTAAATAATTGGTAATGAAGCTTCACTTATAGACTGTTCATGGTAAAGTGAGCACTTTTGAGGCCCTAGTTACTTATTACTTTCAGCCATATTTCATCCTTTAACCACATTTTTATAAAAAAATATTGCCATGAACGTAATAAACACAGTGAGTATATTCAAATGCACTTGCAAGTTAACGTCTAAGGCTGCAATAAAATATATTTATTGACTATTATTCCGAATTAAAGGGATCCACAAGTGCTCATTTTTATCGTGAATAACGTGTACCTGCAATCGCAGTAATTCGCTCGTACCTTCAATAGAGGAAGGGGGTCTGCGCGTGATTGCGGTGTCGGACAGTCGGTGCCATGCCCTATATCTAGATATGATGGTTTATAGCGGGAAAAGTTGACTGTTAGCTAAGATTCAACGTACTGTACACTTATACGACAGTTTTCTTTCCTTATTGGCTGTCATGCATATATGAAGCTACTACCCCATTTAATTGGGCCAATGAGAATTGTCGTACTATAGGGCAGAACGTTCGTGATTGGTCTGCAAACAACTTAGCTGAGTCAAAGTCGTGTTCATCTTATCATGGAAGAATAAACTACTTTTAGTATTATAAAAAATGTGTTGGCTCAAAAAATGTTTGCCATTTTCTATCATCTCTACATATATCCTAACGTGGTAACCTGCGTGTGGCTCGGTAAAATATGTATGACGTGTCATGTTAGTAATAAACACAGCTTGTATATTCCACCGTACTCATAAGTTAACGTCTACTGCTAAAATAAAATATATTTATTGATTATTATTCCAAATGAGAGGGTTTTCTGAAAGTGCTCACTTTACCGCGAATGGCCTATACCAAACAGGTTTTGTCGACTGTCCGATTCAAAACTAACTGCAGCGCCTGATCTGACTTATAGCGACGTAGGTAAGGGGGAGGGGGGCCTTCCATGCTATCGTTTCAAGTCCTAATGGGTTAGTATAAAAAATATATATAACATATTTTTTCATATTTATTTTTAAAATGTTTAGTATAAAATAAGCCACTTGGGACCTGGAAGCAAGACAATGTATAATTTTCACCTCAGTCCCCACACATAGTATGTGAGCGAATTGGCATGCTAGACGCAAACAACTTGTTTCAACAGTAAAAAAGAAAGGGGCTATTTCTGCAGCTGAGTCAGTGCAAACATTAGCAAATGTATTATTATTATTTTTAAATTTATATAAATATGATCCGAATAAATCTACAAATACCATGCCTAGAGCATTTATGCTGCTGTAATATAATATGTATTTATTTCGTGTATGTTTAAGTATGATTATTTTTGCCTAGTAAGCAACTTAAAAAAAAGTGATCCATTTTAGTTTAAAGCATGAATTTAAGTTTTCAATATACTTACATTTCCTTTCAAAATAAATTATATGCTTCCCAAATTTTTTCTACCTCCAATTTATTTTCAAACTTTTGATGTAGTTATTGCAAACAGACATATATTTTAAAATATCTTTTATTTATCTGCATGCACCCGGAGCCAGATGGGAAAATCTCAGAGGAAAATAAGGAGCAGCACACGAGACTGAACATGCGACCTGTGAAATGCGAGTCCCCTCGGTAGTCTAAGACCAACGCGATAGTTCTGCTGCAAGTAACACTGTGTGTTTCGATACAGGGACTATAAATACCAGAACACAATAACGAAAGTAATTTCCAAAACATACATAGTTTTCTATTCACCAATATATACCCTAAACTTTTCACATTACAACTTACGAATAAAATTATTTTTTAGTAAAAGTTATTTTTAAATATGTTTTTAAAATCTCATTTGAAGTAAGAACAAATTATTTTAACAGCATTACGTCTTCAAAAATTATATTACAAGTTCAGAATAAAATGAGATTTTTAGGCTTACACAATTATTTGCCTTGAAAACATTACTTCTCTAAAGATCATATTACATTTACAAAATAAAATAATTTGTATTAAAACATCTCTTTGGGTTGTTCACGGTTAACTCTGTACTTTAGAAAGCCCTGCTTAAAATCTACTTGTATGTACATTTTGTATCTTTCCACCATATGTAAATTTAACATTGCCAATGGCCTTATCACTTTATTCATGCATGGGTATAGTGAAAGTCTGAAATCGTTAGAAAATTAAATATTTTACAGATTTCCTAATAGGATATCTTTCTGTCAGTGATGGAATGAATTCGATTATTGATAAACTCAAAGCTACAGTCTTTATTGAATGAAATAGTATGTATATGCGAGTGACTTTTGTTAATTTAATAGCAAGTGCAATGACCTGCGGGGCGTGGCCTCGAACAAGTGAGTGTGTTTCAAGTCAAGCGAGGTCTTAATAGGACAGTGAGGTCATTTTCTGTATAGGAAGAATATGGAAAAATAAAATGTTTGTACTGTAGTGAATGCTCTGTAATAAATGGGAAACCTCGGTCATGTAAAGGTTTTGTAGTAAGATGTGAATGAAAATACTAATATTTTTACCATTATCTATACACAGAGGTTAATTCAGCTGCAGGGAGGTTGAATTGGAACACTTCAAAAGAGGCCAAAGTTTTCTGTGTGTGCTATTACTTTCTTTGGTTTTTATAAAATTCATTTTATTGCAAAATCATGCATGTTGCTGTAAATAAAAAATGTGTGTATTGGACAGGGAAGAAACAATATCAGCAGCCATAAATAAAAAATAATTTTTTTTTAAAAATAATAATTGGTGTCATGATATCGTCTGCTCGTATGGCCCAGGGCCTGTGCATGACAATTTTCTGTAACCGATTAAATATTTTGTGTAAAATATACTATATATATGTATGCGTATGTGTTTTTTTCGTGTGTGTGGGTTTTTATCTGGTTGTAAATACAAATTACAACTATTTAACAGTATTTGATTTTAACTAAAATAAAATTTCCCTACAAATGCAACCAAAAAAATTTAAAAGATAATTACCAAGATTTCGAAATTAATTTTATTTTCCTGCAAAGTGATTAATAAATATAGTTGCAAAGTGAATCATGAANTGGCCCAGGGCCTGTGCATGACAATTTTCTGTAACCGATTAAATATTTTGTGTAAAATATACTATATATATGTATGTGTATGTGTTTTTTTAGTGTGTGTGGGTTTTTATCTGGTTGTAAATACAAATTACAACTATTTAACAGTATTTGATTTTAACTAAAATAAAATTTCCCTACAAATGCAACCAAAACAATTTAAAAGATTATTACCAAGATTTCGAAATTAATTTTATTTTCCTGCAAAGTGATTAATAAATATAGTTGCAAAGTGAATCATGAANTATTACCAAGATTTCGAAATTAATTTTATTTTCCTGCAAAGTGATTAATAAATATAGTTGCAAAGTGAATCATGAATACACTTGCAAAGTGAATAATATATATAAGGAAACTTAAGATTGTCGTGAGTTTGGTAGAAAACTGCATATCTGCCTGTAATAATTATAAAAATGGAACTCTAAAAATAAAAAATTAATGAATGCGTCAAACAAATAAATTATAGTAGATAGTTATATCAATTTACAAAGTTGTTGGTCTGTACTAGGTGATATGGTTCTAACATACCTATTTATTATAGTAAATTATCTCTTCAAAATATAAATTCTTGGATGCGTAAAGGTTTGGTGACAAAATACAAAATCAAAATATTGTTTATTTTTATTGGATGTATGCAGAGTTAAGTTTGCCTGCAGTAAAGTCAAATTGGAATACTTTGAAGGATTCTACGTATTCCATCCATCTCCTCTGTATATTTCTTTAACAAATATGGATGTTGCATACAATATTGATATTAAATTTAATGCATTTCCAGTAGTTGGAACTGGGAAATGCGTGTGGCAAGTATGGTTAAGTTATTTTTTTTAGCGAAAATTATCTCATCTAATAATGCGAAATGGGGACTTTTGATAGTTTATTGTGGTGTTTACATTTAAGGAGTATCTTAACCAGTAAAATATATGCGGTATTAATAATGACACAAAACTCTTATTCATTTGGATTGGATGCGTGGTTAATGGAAAGCAGGAGACACTAAAAACAACACTGATGCGTATACAAAAAACTCTAGCTGTAAACGTCAGAAAAATGGCGTAACTCACTAGCAACATGCCTGAACGCCATTTGCCAATCAGCGCCTTGCAAATTACTCAACAGCTGACAATCCAGCGAGTAGGGAATCATTCGCTACACCTGCTAGCCAATCGGACACGGGGACCTGTACAGAGCTTTGCGAAGCCAATCGGCGAATGGGTTCGCCCACATCAAAGGAACCACCGCGTTTCCCTTCTGTGTACTTATCTACTATGTTGCTAATGCCTTGTGATGTTGACAAAGGAACGTGTTTTGATCGTGTTGGGAGTAAAAATAACACGCGGACAGTAAACTCCTTACCGCCAGCCAGTAGTTTCTCCTACACTGGGGAGAACTGAAATGTAAGTTGGTCTGCTGCTGTTTAAGTAGTCTGCGAGTACTCTATGAATATTTAAGTTAACCGTTGCTAGATAAGTATGACGGCATTTAGCATCTGCTGTGGTGATGTGGCGCACATATTTTCCCCTCAGCTGATTTTTTTTTTTATTCGCCTCGGTACAGTGTATTAATTTCTAATACATTTTATGTTCATATACGAACTATTTCAGTGAATTTCGGTGAAGAGGGGTGGGAGGTAATGATTTTCAGCATCATTTCGTACTATTTTATGAAAGAGGTTCGATCCGCGTCTTAATAATCGTTTATTTAAATTAATGGTAAAGTGTACACGAAAAGTTCCATGGCTGCACAATTTTTTATTTTATGATAATCTGACTCTGTATAATTTTAGCAATAAAAAGTTATAGTCTTTCAAAAATTTCTAAAACCAGCCACGTTTCCTCATAACTTAAAAAAAAAAAGTGCGCAAACGTGTACCTACAATCGCTAGAGGTAACTTTAATTTAGTTACAACCCAAGTCGCGTGCACTAATATTAAGCATGCGTTAAAATAAAAACTGCACATGAGAATCACTTTTTATCGTCCAATAGCCATGTTTTTTTTTTCACGTGAGCAAATATTTTTCCTGCTAACAGAAAAAAAATGTATGCTCGTGATAAAACATTATTTTTTTCCAGTTAAGTAAGCTATACCAAAGCTACAATACAAAATACCGGCAGGTAGAATCTAGTGCAGTAGCTATAGGCTCACACATAATAAGAGCGTAACAATTCAGACAACTTTTAAGTCCGGTAGCACATAGCAACACTATACGAATCCCAAAAACAATGCTAGAAAATTAAACGCAGTTCACAAACTATAAGCGAATACATTTTTTCTAAGATCAGTAAGCGGGCCTCTTAAGACGATTCAACATTAGAAAGCGACGGAACTGATGTAGAACTTTTTACAACACGTTAGTTATAAACATGACTTTATTAGATACGGAAAAAACACGCAAGAGGAAACGTATGTGTTGCGATGCTTCCTTACTCGACATTACAATGCTGAAACATTTTATGCAATTTCTATACAAATATTATGCTTATAGTTATAGCACTTTAAATTGTATATATTTAAAGAAGTACATGTATATAATATTTAAAAATAAGTAAATTGTTACATTGTACTGTATAACTGGATGCCTCTCGCAAAAGGAAAAGCATGTGTGACTCGGCTGGTCTGTCACCCTGGAGCCTGGCGTCTCTCTCTCGGTTGGTGTATGTACCATCTCTTCGGATTACCGAGACCTGCACAGTGCCCTCGCCGTCGGCCGACCACCTGGGCTGCCTTGCAGATTCTCGAGATGTTAGTTGATCGCACAAGGTCTGACGGGTCGGACGTGTGCCACTGCTAGTGTTGTGGGTGTTGGCTGTACTCTGAATTTGATGGTTTCGTTTCAATCGGTTCGTAAGGAAAATGTTTGATATTTGGTTGTACTAACAAGGGCTACGTGGTCTTGTCTAGCATAGTCAAACTCATACAACATACGATGCTTGTGCAATATGCGATGGTCGATAGTAGCTTATAACTATTTTCCTTAAAATGTCTGTTTGCATTAGTGTGTAGTAGTGTTGTCCTTCTTATCGTTCCTGGGGTTCTCAAGATATGCGACTGCATTTTGTTATCCTAACACTATGTACAGCGCAATATACGTCTGTTGGTAAATTCTTATTACTATTTTGCCTTTACAATGTTATTTATATATCTTTTCTTCGATGCTCATGCAATATGTGCCGAATAGTAAATTATTCTAACTATTTTCTTTTACAAGTATTTCTATATTTGTTTTGCAATAGCATGTAGCAGTATCTTCTTTCTCACTCTCTCTCTCTCTCTCTTTCTTTCTTTTCTGCACGATTAATGGTTTAAATGTATGTTATTTTGGCGGAATGCAGAAGAACAGTCTTTGCAAATCGTGTAATGCTTACGCACTTGTCGCCTCGTAGATTTTTTGAGGTCGATCCGTTTGAACAATAGCTGTAGTATTATTGGTTGTGGAAACATCGGGTATTTTTTTATATATTGTGGTAGACCCAATATGTTTGGACAGCAACAGGATGGTGGACATATACATAATGGTCACCATTACAATGGTCCTCACCCGAGTGCCATGTCCAAGATGATGAACAAACACAATACGACCACACTGGTTCTCTCCCAGGACACTAGAAGGTTGCCAGACACAATATAGTGAACATAAACTAGATAAGCGATGAAAAAAAACAGTACGTGTGTGTAAGGTCGCCGGAAAATATCGACAGTCGAATCCTTGAAACGGTTAATATGTCCGTGACTATTTCTTTTAAGCATTAACAACTCAACTTTCGATGCCTCAGTCGCATTTTTTTGTACGTTTATATACACTGAAGAGCTAAAAAAAACTGCTATAGGCGTGCGTATGCAAATAACAGAGGTATGGAACCAATCAGAGTAACGCGATGCAGTCGGCAGCTAGATCGGTTACTGCTGCTACAATGGCAGGTTATCAAGATTTAAGTGAGTTTGATAGTCGGCGCACGAGAGATGGGACATAGCATCTCTGAGGTAGCGATAACATTTGGATGTTCGCGTACGACCATTTCACGAGTGTACCGTGAATATCGCAAATCCGGTAAGAAAGTTTAAGGCATAACTGACAACATCGCCTTGATTGTCTTCAGGAGCTTAACTTTTGAGACACATTTGACAGCTATGACTTAAATGGTTCGAAAATGGCTGCCAACTATGATAAGAAGATTTGAGGCATAACTTGCATTATCACCTTAATCTGGGTCACGAGTGGTATCTATGATGTCTATAGATTCAATGGATGGAAAATAGCAGCCAAATATGTTTATAAGAAGGCTTAGTAGATAATGGGTAATAACATTTTGGTCTAGGTCATGAGCAGTACCTATGATATGCATTTGATGACTATAGCTTCAATGGTTAGGAAATGGTAGTCAGCTATGCTTATAGGAAGGTTTAAGGCATAATTGACCATATGGCTCTGATCTGAATTTCATGGTTATAGTTTGTATGAATGGAAAATGGAGTCAATTTACGCTTATAAAAATTCTTAATGCATAATTCTATTTTCATCTTGGTTAGACTTGTACTAGTCTGATATGTTCCATTTTCAATGTATGTAATCTAGCAGTTGTTGAAAGATGTACAGCTATGTATATAAGTTCGTGCGTGTCTGACATAAACATAATTCTCTTAAAACACTAACTGAGGGAAGGCAACAACTTTTCTGTATTCGTGGCTCAGGCTCATTACATAATTACTTCAAAAACACCTAAGAGCATGCCTATGCCTTCTAAAGTCAATACGGCAACGATCACATGCGAATAATCAAATTTTATGAGTTTACATAAGCATTCGACTCGAAAACACGAGCCCGAAAATATGTAACACTAAGTATATTTACCTACACAATTCTGTACTTATAACATTGAATATGGTACTGGTCATTGCCTCATTATAATGATTTCTAACTTAATATACGAATTCTCTTTGAAAACACGAATCTGTAGACATGCTGCTCGACATACTAATTTAAAAGTTAAATATAACTGTATTTATTTAAATAAATGACTTTTACTTATATAATTATGCTTTTCATAATATATGGTTGTAGCAACATATATTACAAATCCGTCCAGGTAATACTAATCAACATATACATTGCTCAGTATGATCTTTTCTGTAAGTTTTAAAATTATATGAAATATATTACATTAGATACAGAACGTTTTTTAATAAAAATATTTATTGGTATAATGGTTGGATGTTACATATTTCCTCACATCTCGAATAGTTATGCCTATACTGATCCTCATTTTGGTTAATAATAATTCCAGATTACTGGTTATAATTATTATAATATATATAGTTATTTTCAGTTTCTTGTCAACATGGGCACTGCATGAGTTAACATAACAAACACATACATCTCAAATATACATACAATTTCTTATCATATTTGGGAAAATAATTTCAATATATATTTTATGTATACGTCATTTCCCGTCTCATGTCTAGAAACAAGATGTCGAGCTGGAATGACAGAGCATGAACTGGAATATTCTGAAAACAAAGTGGTGACATGGAATGACAGAGCATGAAGTAGAATGACAGAGCACGAACTAAAACATCCAATAAAACTTTTTGCAAAAAATTTTGCAGATTTGGAGGGAAAATCGAGAAATTTTGAGGGTAATTCTCGGAATTTTGATTGTTGCCTTGGGAAATGCGAAATTATTGAGGTCAAGGTCAGGGTCTAGGTCAATATCAAGGCCAAATGTCACCTCTGGTCCTCTGCCAGATGCCACTGCCACCAAGGTCCTCTGTCAGATACCATATGGCTCCGAGGCTCCGAACCCTACACACGGTGCCCCAGCTCTCTTATTTTCTATTTAATTTTATATGTTACAATAATTTGTATAGTTAACTACGATTAATATACTTCTGTTAGGTAAAAAGTGAAGTTATGATTAAATTAACGTGAGTGCAATACAAAATTAGTTACAAATATGACTTATTTTCACGTTCACTAATTAAATTTTACCCTTTGTCTCGATTATAGTGCAACAGTTGCAATAGGACCAAGATCTTAAGCTCGCTTATTAGAGCTCTTTTTTTCCTCTTTCTCAAAGAAGTGGAAAACTCCACTGGGCTGAGCTTGATTTTGATTTTTTTTTTTAATATTTGTTATTGTGGACAAAATAATCTTACTACAACTGTCTTGCAAGTCACAGACATTTCCAACACTGCTGGGTTCAACAAGCCTAGTATAGCAGACCGGGCTCCTGAAATGAAAGAATCATTTTGTGGATTATAATAAATTACTTGGATTAGAAAACACAAGAATAATTTGCAAACCTTTACTCAAGTTATATTTGTAATAGTATTACTATAATTTAGTTTATTTACCTGGTTTTTGATGTCTATGTGGCTTTTCCCCTTCAATATCCAGCATTTGTAACATATCGTCTTTCCATGTTTCCAGAAGGATCTTGTTATTTACTATTGCCTACTTGTCAGTCTTCTTTTTATGTTTTCCCCTTTCCGTTTTTTAATTACTCCTTCACTTGTTCTGCTGTTATCTGTCAGTCAAGTCATCCATCATAGACTCTGAGTAACCTAGTCGTTCAGCATTTTTTGCTGCGTTCACAATCGGTACTTGGGATTTACTTAAATGGGTTGATTAATTTTTCACTTTCCAGACAAATGCTAACTGTGCGCTACTCCACTCAATTCCATTTGCTTCGCCTGAATCGGTCGACATTAGCTCGACTGTGACATGTGTTCTGTGTTTCTGGAAGCACTATACATAAAATACTATTCCCTTATGTTTTACAACGAACAGAAGAGTGCTTCATAACTAAATGTACCTTGTTTGGGTCTAAACTTTTAGAAAATCATTCATTTCTCCCAAAAATGTTTTGTCACGAATATCACCTAATAATGTATCTATGGATATTATAAAAATTAGTTATTTCTTATATACTCCCACCTCCCTCAACTTTTCAACGTGGTATCCCAAGCTGCTCGCCTCCCTCCAAGGCGAACCGGGTTCAATACCCGGACGGATCACTCCCGAATTTTCTCAAGTGGGAATTGTGCCGGACGATGCCGCTGGTCGGCGGGTTTTTCGCGGATCTCCCGTTTCCCCAGCCCTTGCATTCTGGTGCTGCTCCATTCTCATCTCATTTTACCCTCATCGGCTCTCAAGACCTTGTTCTTAAGAGCCACCCAAATCTCTCAACACAACTCAACAACCCAACTTACGTTTTAGCAAAAGATGTAATAGTTGACTCAAAACTAGCCTAAAACTAAATTAGAATATGAAAAATGTTTCCACACTAATATCTTAACTGGACTGACCTGTTTTGCTTGATCATTGTTTGCTTGATTTGTTTGATTTTCAGTTAAAACTTATGTGAACTTATCAGGCATCACCCTTCCCTTCACAAGCTCATGGGCAGTATCCCTGGAACACCCGGTGCACAGGTGCTAGTAATTATAACATACTTGTCTCTTATTCTCTACTAAATGAAACATTTTTCTAACGCCTTGTCGCCTGCTTTTTTTTTACGGAGATCGCAAAACAATTGAAATAAAAATGCCAGCTCTAAAGACTCGGTCGTTTTCCGAAGGAGCACAAACGAAGTGGAGTGTAAGTGTCGGCAGTAAACAACACACACACACGCACGCACGCACGCACACGTGGTAATATTTTTCGGCTCTGGGGGAGGTTGCCCGCCTGCTCGTATTGCAACCCTCTGCGCGGTCGTGCTGCTGGGAGGGAGGCCGGCGCTCAACAGTTGGCAGCCCTTCCAGTGGCTCCACTACTTTACTGCGGCTCTCGTGTCGTCTTTACGGCCGTCACTTCCGCCGGAACTGCCGGCCTGAGTTATCGCGCCCTCCCCGCGCGACGCGCTGGCTACTTCCACTCGCCGCCTTCGCTGACCCTACAACGTCTGTAAGCTGTTAGCGGCACAGTGACCGCTTTGGAGGCCCCAGGTGCATTTCCTATCTGCCAATTTTTATCATTCCACCACTTTTTAAAATGAATGATGCAATCTAAGTAATAAACACAGTGTTTATATTTCACAAGGCTCGAAACTTAATGCAACAATAACACACATTTATTCACTATTATTCCAAATGAGACAGCTTCACAAAGTGCTCACTTTAGGGTGAATAGTTTATAACTATAAATCCCCGAGATACTTAGAGATGATTCCTGCCGAAAATATAAGACGATTATTTATGTATCATTTTCCCTGTAAGTGATCATTAGGAGAGCTATAAGCCCCCAACAATCTAATTTTTATAATGATTTTCGTTACAAATATCAAGAATTACTTCCGTTTAAGCAACAAATCGATAAATAGGGTTTCGTAGAACGGAAATCTGACACCTGTGAAAATGTGATAGGTAATATTATCCTTCAACAAAAAAATAGGGGTGGTGTTTCATAACAAAACACAGGGTGGCAAATCCCATTTTCATGATGAAGGGGGATGATATTAGCAACCACATTTTCACAGGGGTAAGATCTCCATACTATATAATAATATTAAACTATTTGTTGCTTCGTCGCAAGTAGTTCTTGATATTTGTAACGAAAATTCGATTTTTGGGGCGCATAGCTCCATAGTAATCACTTTAGGAAATAAATGGTACATTTATTTTCGTCTTTTTCCACCACGAATCGCCTGCCGTAGTTTGTTGGTGAGTTTTAGTTAGACTTTGTATAGTCTATTCGTGGTATCTTCACACTTTTTAAACCAAACCTTTGGACAATCACATCATTTATGGCGTGATTGGTTGTTTTCCTAAATATGCCATGTATCACTGGCGTTTTATACTTAAGTTTACATTAAGTACCTTATTATTTTTGGCTAAACTAATCTTTCACTTATATTTTATATATCTCTATAAATAGCATAAAACAAAGTCGCTTATCCGCGTTTGTCTGTGTATTCATTTAGTACTTCTAAACTACTTGATGGATTTTGGTGCGGATTTCAACATCATTTAGAGAATTTCTTAAGGAAGGTTTTAGTGTATAATTCATTTATATTTAAGTATAAAGATTGTAGAGAAATGTATTACCGTTTGTAATCAAGTCGTAAAAAAACCGCTTTTATGGCGCTTACATGGCTTGCGCTGACTAAACCATAAGATGTACATCAAATTAATTTGCTACAGAAATGTAGCTCTCAAAAAGGTCTACAGAAAAGTCCGCAATAGCATATGTTTATCTTTTAAGGATGACCCACAGTAACCATGTTTGTCTTTCAAAGTATCGCTGAAAAAAACTAAATTGTTACCGGGTGAAGCCGGGCCTAATCGCTAGTTAATCATAATATTTAATTTATAATCAACTTGAATAAAACCAGATACAAAATAGATTAATGCTTAGTAAGAAATAGTTCTCATGCAAAATATGATTACACTGAGTACGCCCTAATGTGGTGCGTTATCCCTTTCGGGTAATTTTCTAGACTCGGTTAAGCTTTGTTTGCATGAGGCGCAGGAATGTTCTGGAAGTAGAACTTTATCAGGGCTTCAGAACAATGCAAGAAACCGTGAATATAATATAAACACGCCAACTCAACTGTAAGCGGCCTCTCCACAACCTTGTATTCGGCGAGCACGACGTCACATATGACGTCACAGTTGGGGTGTTTTACCAAGCAGCTGGCTGTGGGAAACCCATGCTGAATGCCTGCCAGGCATGCCTGGAGAGATCCGTACTGCTGGCCCCGTGTGCGAGATCAGAGAACCCGACCCAGCACTCTGTGCGCGGTGGGAAGGGACGTATATGTGACGTCACAGTTGGGGTGTTTTATCAAGCAGCTGGCTGTGGGAAACCCATGCTGAATGCCTGCCAGGCATGCCTGGAGAGATCCGTACTGCTGGCCCCGTGTGCGAGATCAGAGAACCCGACCCAGCACTCTGTGCGCGGTGGGAAGGGACGTACATGTGACGTCACAGTTGGGGTGTTTTATCAAGCAGCTGGCTGTGGGAAACCCATGCTGAATGCCTGCCAGGCATGCCTGGAGAGATCCGTACTGCTGGCCCCGTGTGCGAGATCAGAGAGCCCGACCCAGCACTCTGTGCGCGGTGGGAAGGGACGTATATGTGACGTCACCTTGCTGGCTCGAACACGCAGGCCACATAACTGCGGCGCGATTCTCTTTTACGCTTGTATTTAGCATGCATCCAGTTACGGAGCGTGGTTCACCGCTTGCAGCCGTGATGACGTTATTCGCATTAACCGATTATGCCCCTGTACATTCCTTTAATTCGCGTGGCTGGCTTGTTGCACGGTCAATTACCAGGATTCCCTCGGGGCCAGGCTATCTTCACTGGTCAATCAGGTAATAACGATGCTCTCTTGTTCAGAGTAAGGCAACAGTCACGAACACTCGCGCTACTATGCGGAGTAAACTGTAACTAAATAAACACATACTCGTTAGGCTGGGCTCTCGGCAATCTGCCCTTTCATAAACACTTCTGCAAATTTTTCCAGTGATGGTAACATTAACCATTACTCAAAAACATTCATCAAAAATATTTTTCTCATAAATAATTCCTAAAAAATTCCTTAAAACATAACTCAAAAATGATCCCCAAAAACACTGCCACAAATATCCTACCTCAAATACCATACTTTAAATCCTCACTTTAAAAAATATCTCAAAAACCATACCTCAAAAATCGTAACTCAAAAACCTTTCCATAAAAACATACTTCAAAAACCACACCTCAGAAAATATACCTAAATAAACATATACAATTTGCCATCGGCCCCTAGTCTTCCTGTGGTACTTCATATTTCCTCAGCAATTCATTACAGCTCAATCCACAGCTCGTCTCAGCCTTCACGATGCTGAAGTCCACGCCTCTTAGGTACGCTCTTAGATATGATATTTGAGGTATTATTTTTTAGTTATGTTTTTCAGGTATGTTTTTGAGGTATTCATTGCGGTATAACTTTTCAGGTACATTTCTGAGGTATTATTTTGAATCTATGCTTTTTGAGATATGTTTAATGACGTATAATAATTTGGATGTATTTCTTGAGGGATGATTTTAGAAGAATGTTTTTTGAGGAATGTTTCCGAGCTATGATTTTCGAGGTATGATGTTCAATGTACGGTTTTTGAGGTATGTTTTTGAGGTATGTTTTTCAAGTATGGTTTTTGAGGGACTTTTTTTCTGGAATGTACTTGAGGAATTTTGAGGAAGGTTTTGAAAAATATTTTCTGAGAAATTATTTTAAGTAATTTTCTGCAGAATGTTTTGAAGAATGTTTATTGAGGAATTTTTTTGTGAGGAATGTTTTGAGAAATGCTATTGCTACATGTTTTTTAGGAATGATTTTTGATGAATGTTAAGAATCGGGGTATTGAGAGCCAATGAGAGTGAAACGAGATGGATATGAAGCAGCTCTAGAATGCAAGGAGGAGGGACATGGCAGTTCTCCGAGAAAACTTGTTGACCAGCAGCCTAGTCCAGCATGATTCCCATATGTGGTAATCTGGGAACGACCTCCATCGGGAATTGAACCTAGCTCACCATGTTGGGGCGAAACTGTGTTGTAAAGAATGAAAGTTAGCCCCTTGTGCGAATGTGTGTTCTGAGATAAGGAGGCTTTGCATGTGCTAGTGATGAGAGTTGCGTGATCTACCCACTGCGTCACTATGGCCCTCCTCTTATGCTGCATCATGGAAAAGGTCATCGTTCCAAAATGGGCCTAGCTGCTTTCGCTGGGGTCCTGAATTGATGGGCCCAAATCTTTATAATTTGTCACATTGAAATAGGTCTTTTGGTCAGAATAATCTCTCCTGCAAGCCTACGATTTTTTTGTGTCTGGTTAAATACCATGTGCACATACATATGAATTTCTAAATTTTTCGTGAATTTTTTGCTTTTGTGGTTTTATAATACGTGATTGTGTATATTTGTAGCGTTATCTTACTCGGCATGGTAGAGGTAACAGGTCGTGTATGCACGAAGTTGGCCGCAAAACTGAACAACGATAATAGAGGAGAGAGAGCTCCCTCTGCTATCCCTTCGAAAATTTATCTTGCATATGGTCATGATGTTTGGCTTATTGTGATAGCAATATTCCATTACATCGAAGGAAATATTATCTTCAAGTCGAATGTTTCCATATTTCTTCATATGATTTTCCTTTTCAGTCTGGGAATACTCCTTTGCATTTCATATAAACACACTAGATATTTCTGCAGTAGTTTTCCTTTGTGTGATATTTGTTTCCCTTTAGTGCCAAATAATTTGTTCGAGTTTTTTTTACTGTACTTATTATTGAGAAACAGTTCGGAATCTATCATTCTCCTAGTCAAACTGCCTAAGTTATTCAGCTTCATTGCTGCTAATTGCACTTGATGCCACCGTACAGCCCTGCAACAATTCTAATATCAAAAGATTTGTACCATTCTTATATTCGATCTGCCTTTCCATACATTATTCTCGTGTGTGATGTACTCAATTGATTATTGGAAAGTCACATCTGGAAAGCCATGCGAAGCCGTTCCGTATGAGAGATAATATGTGACCTCTTTCCAAGCAGCTCCTGACCTGAGGCGAGGGCATTCGTGTTCTTTATTTAGAGATGAAATATCTTATTTAGAGTATTGTACATATTTCACAGTAGTTGTCACTTGTAGCTGTGAGCACGCATGTCAAGGTAAGTTTGTGGTGCTGTTTGCAGGACGAGATGATCACAAAGTCTCTGCAGGTGCTGGACTCAGGCAGCAGGCTNCGGTAAGTTTGTGGTGCTGTTTGCAGGACGAGATGATCACAAAGTCTCTGCAGGTGCTGGACTCAGGCAGCAGGCTATGATCCAAGGCCATGCCCCTGCTGTCCAGCCATGTGTGGTGGCTGCGTGCTGACCCGGACTCTCTCCTGCGACTGCACCACGAGGAGACAGTGGCTGCTCTGCGCTCCGAGCAAGCCTCCCTCTGCATCCTTGGTGCTGGCTAGTCGTCGATGTCTGCTTCAACCTGCCGCCAGTGGCCGCTCTCACTGCGAACGAGCCTTCATCTGCGACCATGATGACGGATACAAGTCGACCTTTGCCTGAATTTGCAGTTGGTGGGAACTCTGTACACTTCGAGCGAGCCTTCTTCTGCGACATGGTGAGGGATACAAGTCGACCTCTGCCTGAATTTGCAGCTGGTGGCCATCCTTCTCATTGAAAAAGCCTCTCTTTGCATCGTTGGTGCAGTGTTGTCGAGCTGTGCCTGAAGTAACTACTAATATCAGCCAGGTGCTGCGAACAAAAATTTATTTGCTGTATTACTAAGCGGTAGTTATCGATCTCTGCCTGAATTTGTGGCTGTTGGCCACTCTGCTAAGAGAGCCTACCCCTGCGACAATGGTGCGGGATAGTCGTCGACCTCTACCTGTATTTGTAGCTGGTGGCCACCTTCTCTCTGAATAAGCCTTTCTATGCATCGTTGGTGTAGGGTTGTCATCGACTTGTGCCTGAACTAACTGCTAATGGCAGCCATCTACTGTGAACAAAACATTATTTGCTGTATTACTAAGGGATAGTCGTCGATCTCTGCCTGACTTCGCTGCTGATGCCCACCCTGTAGCTCCAAGTGGGGGCCTTCTTCGACCTTGGCATCCGGTAGTCATCAATCACTGCTTGAATCTGCTGCTCATTGACCCCTTTATGAACAAATCTCGCTCTANCCTTGGCATCCGGTAGTCATCAATCACTGCTTGAATCTGCTGCTCATTGACCCCTTTATGAACAAATCTCGCTCTATAGCCTTGGAGGTGGGTTGTTATTCTGTGCCTGAACGTTGTGCTGGTGAATTTTGAGCAATCCCCTATCTTTCTTCTTGATACGAAGTATTCGTCAACCTATGCATGAAATGTATGTGATATGCCACTTCGTACTCCCAGCAGGCTTCGTTCCCCATTCATGGCGTAGAGTAGTCCACACCATACTGCGATTTCGGAGCTCTCCTAGTTCGGTNAAGCAGGCTTCGTTCCCCATTCATGGCGTAGAGTAGTCCACACCATACTGCGATTTCGGAGCTCTCCTAGTTCGGTGGTCACCATGCACCTCCTCATCGCAGCTATCATCCAAGTTGCCTAGAAAGTTAGCAGTTTATGTGGATGATATTGTGCACCTCGTCCTTCTGCCTTTCGAGTTGAATTGTGAAGGTGAACCATGTGACCTGCACAACATTAAACGAAGAAATTTGTTGTCGTGAACCAACAACCATGTATCCTGACCTGTCTCGTCGCAGCGATGAAAGCACATCACAAAATGCAGTTAAACGTTTTACTTTAGTCTGGTTTATCTTCTGTCTGCAGGCCAGTCGTTTTAAATTCAGTATCAAAGAATTTATAGAAAAGCATGGGGAAAGGCAGAAGGATTCAACGATATGGATAGTTCCAGAATTCATCGTTTTTTCTTCAGTGTTATATAATACGATTTTTTTCTGGAAGAATTTGAATTCCGTGTGGTTCCTTTAATTAATGATACCACGGGTTTTAATTATCCTGAGTTGTTTTTTCATTAATGCAGGAAAAATTAATTTAATATTTTAAAAGTTCTCAATCAATGAGAGGACAGATTTATAGATATTTTATAAGTGCATAATATGAGAAAAATAATTTTGCCAACCAAGCAGCAAAAATTTTATTTTAAAGAGAAAATGCTGTGTTTTATAAGATTGGAGCTTGCAGATGAAGAATTAAGTAATATGATAAATAATATTTTTCCTGATAACCGCGGGACAAGAATCATATTTTATTATTTTCTGAAAACTGCCAGAAAAATAATAGCAATACATATGATGCTCAAATTATAATAAAGAGTATAACATAATTTCATGAGAGTATTTAAGATCTACCATGAGAATATGTATGTTGAAAAACTGAAGTCAATTCAGAAAATAAAAAGTTTTTAATATCCTTACTTTAAGCTCACAAGAGTAATAAATAAGATATTTTGTGGAAAGTTGTATCAAGGATTACTTCCAGTCCTAATACGTATAATGCTGTGCAATACTGACGTCAGGCCATCTCAGAAGTTTTGAAATTTCATATTTTATTGCCTGTACCAAAAATGTTAAGCAGTCATGTACACCTAATTCCAAATAACTTAAATTGCGGCCCTTCATACTTCACATCAAGTAAAATAGTTGAAACAAGCTTCAGAGCGATTAGTCGCATGGGCCAGCAAGCACGACAGGTGGCAAAGGGATATTAAGCTGAATTGTGCCTTCTAAAGTGGACTTACTGGAGCTACCACTTCGCCGATGTGCGGTCGTCAGAACTTCTCACGATACTTCTGTGGTGTCAGGGCTGTGCGCTCACTGCAGTGTTTGCTTCAGGAACACGACCTGTGATTCAGCTACTGCAGACAGCAGTTGCATGTCTATAGTCGTGTCCTTTGGCCACAGAATAACAGAGCGACAGCAAAGTTTGCACGCTTTCGTGTAGCAAGGGAGAGTTGGAATGATACAGGTTAGAAACATATAAAAATAAAGTGGTTATTACTGGAAAACAATCACTAGAATTTTGTAAGTCTCAGTTACTTTTGTAAAGTTCTCTACCCAGTAATAACTTTCAACACAACAAATATTCCCTCATCTTTCAGAATCACTAGTAGGGTAGGCGATATAACCTTATTCAGCTAAAATTATAAACAAAGAGGAATTTTCGATATACACACCAATAAGATCGGATTATCGAATTTCACCTGTTAAATTGGAAACTGGTAGCTGGAAAGTGTTTTTTTTTTCAGTCATATACAGAAAAACAATTACTGAGTGGAAACTTCTAGACTCACCACCCAAATTTCTTATCTGCCTGGCACACGTATAGAAAATGAGACTTTTTCTGAGCAGACACTTACAGCCTTTCTCCTGATATCATACATTGTTTGATGTAAATGCTCTCACTAGGCTTCTTTCTGAAATATCCACTGTTATTAAGACAAGTTTTTTGTCTGTTATTGCCGCAGTTAATGTTTATTATTTATGATATCACATGCTGTGTCTATTTTGAAGTATATGACAGTTAAGTAACATATAAATCTCCCTTCATAGATTCCTACCTATTTTCCTGTGAGTATTACAATGCGTGCAGACAAGACTCGGAAAGTGGCTTTGCGTGTTACCTTCTCTCTGCCAGGCAATTAACGGAAACCGTAATATCTTAACTTCAAGTTACAGACTAACTCAGTACCACATCTCGGAAAACTTATCTTTATCTGCTAGCAGTTGAAAGCCATGTTTAATTTCTCCATTCAGTCTGATGGGTTGTCTTTTTCTTCAACTAACACTTGTCTTTCCATCACTCCACTAGTAAGGAACTCGTTCGTGAATTAATCTGAATTCAACCAATGCATTACTATAACTCATAAACTGCTAGCAATGTTTGATGTATGCCACAGAATATGAGCCTACTAGCAAACCCTGTATCACGTATTTTGACATTTTTTTCTGGTAATTTATAATCTAGTTCAGCGAAGCGCTTTGTAAGAAAAACATTCAGTAGCCCACTGCAGTATTAAACTGGAAAAAANATTTATAATCTAGTTCAGCGAAGCGCTTTGTAAGAAAAACATTCAGTAGCCCACTGCAGTATTAAACTGGAAAAAATATATATATATGGTTAGAGAAGTGACAACACAACAGGTCAGTAAAGAAGCTTCAGGGTCACAGCCACGAAACATCTGTACCAGCATCAGTATGTTCTGTTAGTTTATTACAATTCTGTTTGTTGCGAGAACGACACAAATATTGCTGAAGTTGTTCTTTTGAAGGAGTAAAAGAATTCTCTGCTATTAGGAAGTACTTATAGTTGGAGATACAATCTCAGTAAAACCACAACAAACAGTTATGCTGCATGGTACCTACAACCGAACTGATTGTTTTCCCTATATTAACAGCCTAGATAGGTTATGGGTACAAAAATTTTGTTACTGCAATTTTATTTTTTCTCAGTGNGTTTTCCCTATATTAACAGCCTAGATAGGTTATGGGTACAAAAATTTTGTTACTGCAATTTTATTTTTTCTCAGTGTACAGTGACAGATCTGGTTATCTTTAGGCTTTTTGTGTGAAACTGTGCAATGTAAAATCCCATATTATGAATTTATTTTAAGAATACAGTATAATATATTAATACTCCACATAACTATTCCCCATAAATTATATCTATGATAACCAAGTACCTTAAAATGAATTTTTAATTGAATTCTACTTCAAAGACTTGCAAACCGATCTGAATACATTATGATTAAATAAGCAGAAATAAATATGCATAAGATCGAAATGGATCCTTGATAAAATGGTTTGCATGCTGTGTATACTTGCCAAAAATNGCAGAAATAAATATGCATAAGATCGAAATGGATCCTTGATAAAATGGTTTGCATGCTGTGTATACTTGCCAAAAATTAAATAATATTTGGAAAATAAAACTACAATAAAGGAAATAAAGACAGACATCACGCACAAACAGTGATTTAAAAAATTGAGGTTTCGATTATTAGTGAATTTTTGAAAGTTGTTTCATTCGTATGTAAGGTTACTTACCCTATGTCAGCTGAAATTCGCAAGCCTTACAACATTTAAAATAAATATTCCTTTTATAAACATAAGATAAGCGGATTTGTATTGTACCATTTAAAGACAACAGACATCGTGTATGTATTTGAATAGCCCATATACAATAGTCGTTAATTCCAGTTCAACTAAAATTTGGGAAATATAAAAAAAGGTATAACTGACACAAAATTAACATAAATGTAATTGTATTTGTAATAAACCAGGGAAAATATTTTTTTCCTAGCAAAGCTCTATAATACTGGAAATATGAATATTTCCTTATTTAGAAATCATTTATTCACATAACAGGTTTTGCACCTGATGCAGGAAAGTGGTGACAACAGTGAGGTTAGCCATTTGCATTTTATTTCTATTCGCAGAATGTTTTAAATCCAAAGTATGTCTGGGTAATGAATAGTGAACAGATATGTAGGTATTGTTACTACGTTATTGGAAATAAAAATAATAAAATTACACATTCTAATGACAAAATGATTGAAGTCCTCAGATTCTGTGAAAGCAATGTACATTACCAAAAAAAAAAAACCACTCGTATGATAGTAACATAGTTAAAAACATTTTTCGGAAAAGTATTTTGCATTGAATTAAAACCTTACAATGTATTAGATTTTATATTTTTGGATAAATAATCCTCAACTATTAAGTAACGTTTATGTATCATCAAAACAATAACAAAAATTTAAGGTTCAAATGTTTTTATTTTACAAAAAAAAAGTAGTTTATATCACACATAATACACTATGCATATTGACAGTTTGTTTAATTATGGTACTGTACACTCTAAGAATGCAAGTTCTTCAGTGTGGTTACACTTGAATTATTGTATTTGCAAGATTATTTTGCACAATTTTCACAGCCTCGGAAAGAACGTGTACACAATTTATCGGAATTTTTTGAAAAAATAATACCAGCAATATAATTTATTGTTATTAACGTCATATTATGTGCACTTCTGTACAAAAGTTTTTTCAGTAATCGTAAAATTGTCTAAATAAAATATTGTACAGATAATAAATACAGAAGAACGAAGTAATTGTTCAAAATATATCAAAACATTGCAATTCATAAAGAAACATTGTTTTTAATTTCACACCATAATGTGAAACACAAAAGTATGTTGCAGTGAGCCAACAGTAGTAAAATGAAACAAATGTGTTTAATTACTCTTAGTAATGCAAGAAACAAAATCATACAACAGTATTATTATTCTACTCTACTCTGTATAGAATTTCAGGAGACAGTTCGCTTCTTCGCAGAAGCATATGTGAACATTACATTTTGTACACATTACAAAAGTTGAAGTGCGGCATGCAGGAAGTTTACATCTTTGTCTGGTTTTAGTCCACTCAGGCAGATGGCAGTGCTGATTGTACCTCACAACTGCAGGGGGGATACAGTAGTTGGTCATTTCTTATTTTTTGCTAGATAGCTCTGAGTTACGCTGAGCCTTCCTCTCTAATGTCACACTGAGACTTTTCCTATTTTGCATACTGCTTTGGCTGTCTGAATGCGAGATTTTGCAAGCTTGGCATGTTCTGAATTTTCCCTTTTACTTGCTAACAAACAGCGATATAGCAACCATGCGTTGGTCAGAGACAAATCTATGAAATTATAGAACAAACGAAAATACCATTTTTTCCGACCTCAATATACGTTTTTGATGTCAGCAGAACAAACTGAGTGTTATACACGCACATGATCACCCACCTTTTTTTTTTTTACATGGGAGGAACGAATGTGTTCAGCGCTATAGCATTCTTCTAACTAAACACTGTAGTAAACAATGCTAATGTGTCCTGGGATTTGTAGCTTCTTGTTCGCGTTATTTAATCGGACGTGTGCCAGCACAGATACAAGTTACTGTCACTTCCTACAGAGCGAGGCATCGTGGCAGTCTCCCGTACATCTGCAACTTAGTTCCGATTGTACCGCCTAGTCTTGCTCTTACAGTCTGAAATGGCCCTGCATGTTTTAGAGTGTAGTCTATTCGCGGTTTCTTCACTCTTTTAGAATCAAACCTTTTAAACATCACCCCATGTATGACGTGCTTGGTTCCTTCCTAAATACATTATTGTTTGTGAAAATTGCAACACCCAGAAAGAATGGCCCGAATGAATCCAAACTCGGGGCATGTGTACCAGCAATAAGTGATTACGATTGCAGAGAGATGGCGTACAGGTAGGCCCAGCAGCGCCCTCTCCTGTGTCACCGGAAATGTCAGTGTAACGCCAAGTTCATTCNGAGATGGCGTACAGGTAGGCCCAGCAGCGCCCTCTCCTGTGTCACCGGAAATGTCAGTGTAACGCCAAGTTCATTCAGTGAAGAGCCGTCAGACGAAGTGAAAGCAAGCACCAGTATGCCTCGTCGGCGACAAAGGGCGCCATATCATCATGTGAGTGATTTCGAACGGGGCAGAATGATCGGTCTATGGGAAACGGGTTTGTAATACCGTGACGTTTCCGCTCGTACAGGGGATGCTGCTACGATAGTGATGAGTGTGTGAAACCAGTGGATAGAATGTGGTCGTACGCAGCGACGAGCGGCTACTCGACCACGCAATGTGACCACAGCACGTGATGACCGCCATCTTGTCCGCATGGCCGTAACGGACCGTACAGCCTCGTCCACAATGTTGGCTCAACACTGGAGCACGGCAACGGGTGTGGACATGTCTGCGTCGACAGTTCGACGCCGTCTGCTGCGGGCTGGACTGGTGACACGCATGCTATTTTGTCGGCTTCCGTTGTCCAGAAACCACAAACGCCTCAGACTGCAATGGGCACGTAAACGCCGTCGCTGGCGTGTCAAATGGCAAAATGTGGTGTTTTCTGACGAGTCCAGCTCCAGCCTGTCCTACAGTGATGGCTGTGTAAGTGTTACGACGCTACCGTGGTGACTGCAATCTGTCAGCCTGCATTGTGGAGCGGCATAGCGGACAAACGCCAAGTGTGATGGTATGGGACGCCATTTGGAACAGCATGCGATCTCGAATCCTACGTATTAAGGGCAATCTGAACAGCAACCGCTAACTCAAGGAGGTTTTAGAGCCCGAGGTACTGCCCCTCCTTCAGACAACTCCACATGCCATATTTCAGCAGGACAATGTCCGGCCACATGTGGCGAGGAATGTGCAAGCCTCCTTCAATGAACAATGTGTACCACTGCTTCCCTGGCCTGCACGTTCACCTGACATGTCGACAATCGAACATGTCTGGGATGTGGTTGGTCGGTGACTTGTTCGTCACGGTTCTCTAGCAAGCGCTGCTGATGAATTGTACACTCGCATACAAACAGCGTAGAGGGAGATTCCCCAGGAACATATCCAGNTCTAGCAAGCGCTGCTGATGAATTGTACACTCGCATACAAACAGCGTAGAGGGAGATTCCCCAGGAACATATCCAGATCCTTCTTGATTCCATGCCACGACGTTTAGGGGCTATAATTGCAGCACGTAGGGGTTTCACATCATACTGAATTGTCAAGGACAGAGATCATGTACAGTTCTTTAATCTTATCAACTGTGTATTGTCATGTACCTAATCTGTGATACAAAGTTCATTTCACTCACATGTATCCTTCTTGGTGTTGCGTTTTTCACAGACGTTAACGTCACGTATCAAAAGCATTTTTATACTTGCGATAACATAAAAGTACCTAATTTTTGGTTAAATTGTACTTTTTCTCAAATTTTATTCATAAACTATAATATTTCATTTATAATTAATTTCAACAACAATAGGGAGAAAATAGGTGTAATGGTAATGCCTAGTAAGAAATAGTTATTATGTAGAATACTATAACATTNGGTCCAGTTTGTTTCCATGCCACAATGTTTAGTGGCTCTGATTGCAGCACGTGGGGGCTTCACACCATCCTGAATTCTCAAGGACAGAGATCATGTACAGTTCTTTAATCTTATCAACTGTGTATTGTCATGTACCTAATCTGTGATACAAAGTTCATTTCACTCACATGTATCCTTCTTGGTGTTGCGTTTTTCACAGACAATGTCACGTATCAAAAGCATTTTTATACTTGCGATAACATAAAAGTACCTAATTTTTGGTTAAATTGTACTTTTTCTCAAATTTTATTCATAAACTATAATATTTCATTTATAATTAATTTGAACAACAATAGGGAGAAAATAGGTGTAATGGTAATGCCTAGTAAGAAATAGTTATTATGTAGAATACTATAACATTGACTGCGCACGAATGCGACGCACTTTACCTTTGGCGTAATTTTCTAGACTCTGTTAAGCTTTGTTTGCATGAGGCGGAGGAATATTCTGGAAGTATAACATTACCAGTGCTTCAGAAAAGTTTGAAGTAACCGTGAATGAACTATAACTTTCTTAATTTCCTGCACTCCCTTGCCCCACCGAGTTCAACACTTACTACACAGCCCACCCAGTGATGACGTCATCATAAGAAAAAACATTCCAAGTATCGCATTCACAAAAATAAACTTCAAATTTTCAAAATACTTCCCATCCCGAAAAGTGGGGCTATTTTTCTGAATACCATAATACTTCTTTGATTGATGAGATGCTTTTCCTACAAATGCTTTTCACAATAAATTATTTTTTTAATTGACTTCAGATGTAATCCATAAGATTTTTGCTACGTTTTTTCACATACGTGTGAGTGGACAAACCTGCGTGTGTGTTTACTTGAGCTTTCATTTTTCACCTGTTCATAAGTGTGAAAAATTTGTAACTGTTTCATTTCATGATGCTGTGGAATCATTTTGAGCACTTGTGAGTGTTGATATTAAGTACTGGTGATTGCAGCCCTTTGTAAGCCTCCGCACGACTCCACGATTTGTTTGTGAAGAGAAGATTTTGTCTTTTTCAACTTATCAATTCTTCAGTTAATTGCATGCACAGTTATCAGGTGTTGATTTTTGTATATTTTTATGTAAAGTAGTATTATTTTGTAATAGTTAATAAGGTTTTAAATAAATGCGGAGCGTTCCTGAAACAGTTGGCACAGCGCAAGCCGTAGATAGTTTGGTAGCCGCTATAGGAACCAGTGCGGTGAGCGAACGGCAACAGCTGTTCTTGCCTTGCGAATGAAACCTATCCAAGCGAAAAAAGGAAACTTTCTTATGATTACATGTTTGTGCTGGTTGCAAACTTACGCGTTAGACAGTCATTGAATTTACTTTCCTGGAACCTAAGTTTCGTACGCCAAGAAAACTATCGCTAGTATGCTGTATGAAACAGAAGAAAGTAATGAATTACACCAATGAACTCTCATTGTAGGAGAAGCTTTTATGGGTAGCCACTTTCAGTGTAAGTTAATTATTCCACAAGAAATACACAGAGAGTGAGATTTTCCAAGGGAGATTTCGAGAGTTTAATAATCAATCAAGTCACTTACGAATACAGCCTCGCGAGATAAAAGTATATAACCCACAATCCTACAATATTATTAACGCACAGGCAACATATGAGTCGTTGGTACAATTTGAATATTGTTACATATATAACCTCCAGGCTTGGAACTATAAATATAAATCGAACAGCAAAACCCTCCGTCTCTACTAGGGGAACAATTCCTTAAAAAGGACAATATGGGCATGTCTTTTGGTGGTTATTTCGGGGTGTTTTGTTGCGAGTGGTGAAATGTGGCTGCTGGTAGCCTGGAAGGATATGCTGTCTTAAAAAAATTACACTTTAAAAAATTACACCACGTGTGAAGTGTTTGGTTGTTTCGTAACTATATCGTGCATCACAAGCGTTTTACACTTGTGTTAACATAAAAGTACCTATTTCTTGGTTTTGTTGAAATTTAATTTTAATTTTGACTATAAATTATAACATTTAATATTACATTTAATATGAATTCAAACTGAAAAATTGATGTGTTGGTAATACCTAGTAAGAAATTGTTCTTATACAAAATATTATTACACTGAGTGCGCACGAATGCGGTGCGTTCTCTCTTTGGCGTAATTTTTTAAACAGGGATAAGCTTTGTTTGCATCGGGCGGAGGAATATCCTGGAAGTAGAACTCGAGCAGGACTTTAGGAGAGTTGGAAGTGACCGTGAATGTATTATACAACTGCCAACGCAGATTGTCTGAGNTGTAAGTTAATTATTCCACAAGAAATACACAGAGAGTGAGATTTTCCAAGGGAGATTTCGAGAGTTTAATAATCAAACAAGTCACTTACGAATACAGCCTCGCGAGATAAAAGTATATAACCCACAATCCTACAATATTATTAACGCACAGGCAACATATGAGTCGTTGGTACAATTTGAATATTGTTACATAGATAACCTCCAGACTTGGAACTATAAATATAAATCGAACAGCAAAACCCTCCGTCTCTACTAGGGGAACAATTCCTTAAAAAGGACAATATGGGCATGTCTTTTGGTGGTTATTTCGGGGTGTTTTGTTGCGAGTGGTGAAATGTGGCTGCAGGTAGCCTGGAAGGATATGCTGTCTTAAAAAAATTACACTTTAAAAAATTACACCACGTGTGAAGTGTTTGGTTGTTTCGTAACTATATCGTGCATCACAAGCGTTTTACACTTGTGTTAACATAAAATNCACCACGTGTGAAGTGTTTGGTTGTTTCGTAACTATATCGTGCATCACAAGCGTTTTACACTTGTGTTAACATAAAATTACCTATTTCTTGGTTTTGTTGAAATTTAATTTTAATTTTGACTATAAATTATAACATTTAATATTACATTTAATATGAATTCAAACTGAAAAATTGATGTGTTGGTAATACCTAGTAAGAAATTGTTCTTATACAAAATATTATTACACTGAGTGCGCACGAATGCGGTGCTTGTCTCTTTGGCGTCATTTTTTAAACAGGGATAAGCTTTGTTTGCATCGGGCGGAGGAATATCCTGGAAGTATAACTCGAGCAGGACTTTAGGAGAGTTGGAAGTGACCGTGAATGTATTATACAACTGCCAACGCAGATTGTCTGAGNTAACTCGAGCAGGACTTTAGGAGAGTTGGAAGTGACCGTGAATGTATTATACAACTGCCAACGCAGATTGTCTGAGTGTGTAGGCTGAAGAGGGGCAGTGTTGTGCCGACTGTGGACGGATAACCGCGCCACTCTACTGGCGTCTCCGTGTTACACGCTCCTACCCCGAAGTGAGAACATTCCTCAACTGACTTAGACTAGCGCGACAGCGACGGAAGCAATACACGGCAAAACTGTTACCAATTGTTTTGTAGCAAAAAGATAACTATACACAACTGCAAGTCTTCCCGATAAGCATGGTTCGCAGAAAAAATAAATTGTAGTCAATATAACCACATGGTAAATTGTTGAATGGAAAAATTTTAAAAATAATTTAGAATGCCGTAGTTAAACTAAAAATTTAAAAACAACGTAGACATCATAGTTGAGCCATAATTCTGATTTTATCGTGTGTAGCCTAATGTATAGAAAAATAATTCGTTAAGTGACTGCTGAGGCCCTCGTGACACGGTGTTTTTTGTTTGACTTCTAAGACCTGACGTGAACGTAGCGATATTAGTACCTTTAAAGACCGACTCCCCTAACTGGAGGAGTTCAATGANTCTAAGACCTGACGTGAACGTAGCGATATTAGTACCTTTAAAGACCGACTCCCCTAACTGGAGGAGTTCAATGATATAAGTATTTGACGAAGGTGGCAGCAAGAGAAACGGTGAAATAACTAAGACATCGGAGATCCTAGCAGACTGGCATAATAGGATACGTGTAGCCTGCGTACTCGAAGTCCACTCAGGGGCCAGAAACAGTTTAAATGGCTGGTTTACAATTAACTGGAAACATTTTAAAAACCATACCTACGCCACAGTCGCACGGGTAACAGAACGTCTTCGTCAAAAACATGTTCAGTTCTTGGTTACGTTGGTTACAAGATTGTTCGCTTCGTCAGGCTACAATGAAATAAATAAACATAATTGGCTGAAATTATCGAGATTTTCTGCATTCGTTGAAATAAATATAAAGCGATACATTTCGTGCCAGTAGGTACAGAGAAATGTTATTTGTATTAAAATCTAAAAAAACACATGGGTGCGTGTACTTACGTACGTGCGTTAGAAGTTATACTTACTTGGCGCGACTTAAATAACATTTTATTACTTATGCAAGTAATTTATTATGTAAGTAAGAAAACGATAAAATGACAGAAGAAAGACACGCGTAAAGAAGTTTAACTTCAAAAACCTAAGTGTGAGAAATAGTACTCTTAAGCTCTGTTACTAGGCAAATATTACAATTTGTATTTCAGTGTCGAATTTCGTTACACTGTGCGCGCGCAACTCCCGTTCTACACTAAACTTTTACCCTCAACGCGCCAAAAGAAGTACAACTTCAAAAAAAAAAANAAAAAAAAAAAAAAAAAAAAAAAAAAGAAGGACCCGGCATTAATAACTTTTGCAAGTGATTATAAATAATTACGGGGCCGTGTTTTTCAGGTTACAATTTCCTCTTGTTTGTATTTATTTACAGATGGGCAGTCGTGCAGACACATTAACTTTGGCAACCATTTAACTGAACGTGTTTAAACATGTTTAAGGTTAAACATTCACATTAACAAGTTCAACCTTTAAAGGCGACCTCAGTCTCATCTTCCCGCCAGTTGTATAACCTTCTAGTGTCGCGTGTGAGCATTAACATCACCGTGGAACTACGACTTACCAATCTGAGGCTGTGAAATTTTTCTTGAAACAAAAATACGTTACTATAGCGCAAACTCTGGCGGTAATATGTACAGCACAGAATAAAACCTATTTTGTGGACACCAACTTAAAAATTGCACTTTCGATAAGACTTTAATACGTGGGAATACTTTCCATACTTAGTTGCCGACTTAAATGCAGAAATGTCAGTCATTGTTGACGCTGCGAAAAGCACGTATCATCTTGTTGATTTGAAAAGTACTCGCTGAGCNCAATCTGAGGCTGTGAAATTTTTCTTGAAACAAAAATACGTTACTATAGCGCAAACTCTGGCGGTAATATGTACAGTACAGAATAAAACCCATTTTGTGGACACCAACTTAAAAATTGCACTTTCGATAAGACTTTAAGACGTGGGAATACTTTCCATACTTAGTTGCCGACTTAAGTGCAGAAATGTCAGTCATTGTTGACGCTGCGAAAAGCACGTATCATCTTGTTGATTTGAAAAGTACTCGCTGAGCNGTGCAGAAATGTCAGTCATTGTTGACGCTGCGAAAAGCACGTATCATCTTGTTGATTTGAAAAGTACTCGCTGAGCCGTGAAGCAGGGACAAGCTGAGGCATATCACGTCTCCGGAGGACCTCCAGCCCAACTCACGGCCACGCTCGCCTCTGCTGATGGACACCGCCTCGCCACAGTTTTGATNTCTCCGGAGGACCTCCAGCCCAACTCACGGCCACGCTCGCCTCTGCTGATGGACACCGCCTCGCCACAGTTTTGATGTGTCGCGCACACTCCCCCCAGTCGCTTCCCTATAAAACAGTCGGGCCAAGGGGAGACATAATTCATCTTCTTCTCTTCAAAACTGGTCTTCGGGAAGCTATGCCAGCAAGGGTGATTCGTTGGTGTTCCCATAGTTGAGTCATGCCTGTTTACTGTGGTGAAAGAAACAGCTGGTGAACAGTATTTCTATCGCCAAGAGAAAACATGGCCGTAGGTACAGAAATGCGGTAACTGTATCTCCCAGACACTGTTAAGGCGCCCGTCTACCTGGAACTTTTTCCAGCGTTTAGGCCGAGAAGCGCGGGAGCGATAAGGACGACACTGCCACGCGCATCAAGTACGCCATCGCCGCTAAGCGCAAGGCTCTGAACTGGCGTGCAGTGTTCTCGTCGTGCTGCGTGTACCTATGGGACTTTCAGCGGTGACCATATTATTTTATTAGTGGGAAGTCTTTAGGAAGGTTCAGTGCAGGCCCCTATAGTAGTTTTGTATGTATCTGATGCGTGCATTTTGAGCTACAGCGCCTTGGAAAGGCCGTTTTTAGCGGTTTTGGAGTACTCTGAATTGATGTTTCTAACGTACGTGATATTTTGAAAGTACTTAACAGCTCTCGTCTGAAGTGTGTGTTCTTTTCGTAGATCAGCACGTTGGACGCACGCTTAATAGTTTCGTTGAAGAACGTGTATTTCGAACACTCTGCAACGCAGTTTAAGTGCCAGGTAGACGGGCGCCTTAACATCGATGCAGCAGTAGCAGTCAGCTGGTGATAATGTACTTCGGTAATGCCAGCAAACCTGTCGTGTCGTGGTCATCTGTCTCGCTGTACATGTGACTATAGCCGGTTCACGACGGGAAGAAACTTTTTAAAATCAACTTTTGAAAAAACACCCTAGCCGTTAGCTACATGCATATAACATTACAAACAGCGGCGAGCGCGGATACAGTTATGCCGTTAGGTTGCCAGCACAAAGAGAGGAAATAGTTCCAAAGTTTTAACGTAATTGTTAATTTATCGCTTACAAATGGGTTTCGAAAAGACTTGTATCTTATTATGCTAATTATTAATGACGTGATGCTAACGTACTTTGATTTCAATGTTTCTTGCATACTCACAAGATCACGCTCAAGGTGAAAGTAGAGCGGCCATTTGTTTACAAAC
>NQII01007046.1:96819-107096 GCA_002778355.1 Clitarchus hookeri | reverse complement strand
GCATGTAAACATTGCCATGTGACTGCCACATGGCAATGTTTGTTTACCCTTTGGCAGAAGGATACGAAATGGGCTTGAAAGTAGATCTTTAGCAGGGCTTCAAGAAAGTCTCTTCCAGTCATGAACCGACTATATGAATACAGTCGTTCCTGCGGGAGCACACCTCTCTATCACTTTCCTTCATAATAACGACGTCCTTAATATCTGTATTGTTCCTAAAAACCACCTGAATTAGAGTCAATGATAGTGCTTCAATTTGTTTGCAGAAACCCTGGGAACCGGTTGCAGGACTGCTCTATACANCACACCTCTCTATCACTTTCCTTCATAATAACGACGTCCTTAATATCTGTATTGTTCCTAAAAACCACCTGAATTAGAGTCAATGATAGTGCTTCAATTTGTTTGCAGAAACCCTGGGAACCGGTTGCAGGACTGCTCTATACAGTTTCCTCTACTTATAATTCTAAGTATGAGAGCAAACTTTGAGGGGACGTAAGAACCCGCTTGTGTTGTTGCGTCGGTAAGGGCCTCAGCAGTGTCGGGCAGTTTTTAGCTGTACATAAAATATATCACGTGAGAATTTTTTTTAAAGCGTTATTTGCATACTTGAGCTCTGCTGGCACGAAAAGTGCGTCCCGTATGTGTTAGAAATATTACNTTTTTTTAAAGCGTTATTTGCATACTTGAGCTCTGCTGGCACGAAAAGTGCGTCCCGTATGTGTTAGAAATATTACGCTTTGCTGTTAAATTATTATGTAGTGATGGTTGGGGAGTCGTAGGCGACACAAATAGACTGCTAGTTTAGCCATCAAGTGTCGCCGAGTCAGTCATTCGTTCAGGTAGTCACGCGCCCTTTTCAAACAGTTCGTTAACATTTTTTCCGCTGGTGTTGTGCTAATAACTAGCATATTTTACCTGGTCCACTGAAGTCAGTGGCTCTAGCCAATAGGGACATTTTCTTGTTATTATATAATCATTAGAGTTTGCGATGTTGACGAAATAGAGGTTCTTATAACCGTTCGGCCTCTCTGAGTGTTTGATCGCGAGGCATCTGTTTATAGTGTTAAACTGAGAATAGCAGGTGCTTACCAGACTAATTGAAGATAAAAACTGCATTATTTACTGGAACTTTGTTTGTCAGGAAGTTTATTTTAATATTACGCAACTCCAACTGTAAGCGTGATTTATTGTTTTTGTTTATGCACTTGTAGAGACAGTTACTAGAAGTTATTTTCAGTGTTCAATTTTGTAAACTCTCTAATTCAGTCATTTCTAAATGTTACAATATGATATACTTTTACATTCGTAGTCGCTATTGCCAGCATGCAGTCTAGTGTGCCGTGCGACTGGCGTGTTGTGTAGTCAGTTTAGTTCGGAGAAGACTCGTGTGATAGTCCTCGCCTCGCGCCTTCAGACGTCTGGCACGGCAGGGCGCTGTCTTCAAGCTCTCGGCGACCAATCACAAGCTCTCGCCGCAGGAAGGACGAGTCTACCTTCACCAGAGGGATGTAGTCCTCGGCCTCTGGTCACGGCAGACAGCTTCCCGCGTGGCACAGCGTTCATAATGACATAGACTAAAGTTGAGGTGGACCGATCTCGCTGGCTGCGCACAACCAGTCTCCATGTCCCAACGTTGAACTGATTTTCTGCCAATACAACTAGAAAAAACGGCGTGGATTGGATTTGACGTTAGAATACTGTTCAGTAAATAGGTGCTTTGAGATGTTTTTATACTTCCTCTGATTAATTTGTAATGCAGTTTGATTAAATCCAAATTGGAAAAAGCATTTTATNTTGAGATGTTTTTATACTTCCTCTGATTAATTTGTAATGCAGTTTGATTAAATCCAAATTGGAAAAAGCATTTTATTAATGTAATAGTGCTTGTTATTTAAAAATTGCGATATAAACCAACACGTTCACCATTGTTGACCATGTGACTTTGACAGTTATCTTCCTTTGTGGTAGGTCAATGTTAGGTGCATGCGCAGAAGACGTATAAGCGGTCTACCTCATCTTTAGTCTATGAATAATATCTTCCCCCTCTTACTCAAACTATTATTGTTTCACTGCCCCTGTGATTTCCTAACCGTTAACATCCGAGAGTAAATAAGTAATTACATTTCGCCGCCCGCTACAAAAACTGTACAAGCAAGAGCGGCGAAAAAAAAAAAAAGACCCCGGAAAACGTACGAAGTTATTTTTTACTCCCATTCAGTACATAAAACGTACTACAAAACAAGTATTGACGAGTTTTGAGATGTTTTTATACTTCCTCTGATTAATTTGTAATGCAGTTTGATTAAATCCAAATTGGAAAAAGCATTTTATCAATGTAATAGTGCTTGTTATTTAAAAATTGCGATATAAACCAACACGTTCATCACTGTTGACCATGTGACTTTGACAGTTATCTTCCTTTGTGGTAGGTCAATGTTAGGTGCATGCGCAGAAGACGTATAAGCGGTCTACCTCATCTTTAGTCTATGAATAATATCTTCCCCCTCTTACTCAAACTATTATTGTTTCACTGCTCCTGTGATTTCCTAACCGTTAACATCCGAGAGTAAATAAGTAATTACATTTCGCCGCCCGCTACAAAAACTGTACAAGCAAGAGCGGCGAAAAAAAAAAAAAGACTCCGGAAAACGTACGAAGTTATTTTTTACTCCCATTCAGTACATAAAACGTACTACAAAACAAGTATTGACGAGTTNCCCGGAAAACGTACGAAGTTATTTTTTACTCCCATTCAGTACATAAAACGTACTACAAAACAAGTATTGACGAGTTGCAACTAAAAACGCAAAAAGTACGCCAAAGTACTAAAGTACACAAAATAATACATTGAAGTTTAACCACGCTCGAGGTAGCCATGTCAGAAACTGGACACCTAAGTAAACAACATCTACTATGTTCTCTGACATGTTTCTCACTAATATCCGGACCTTTTTTTTTTGTGTCTAGTATTTCACGTTATGCATTTGACAAATTAAATTAAAGTTAATGTACCTGTAGAGTGGATAATTCACTTTCTTTGCAGTGGGAATTCACAGTGTTACGACCAGTTTTTTCTCTTTTATTCTTAATATAATTTGGCTACGGGTGCGCAGGAGAGGTTGTCGTATCGCCTTGTCGTCTTCCTCATGTGAACTTTCCTGTTTGTTCAAGCGACTGGCAGCCTTACTCTTAAAAAAAACGAGCCACTGAAGCTCGTGTGCTTCACTTAAACATCAGTATAAAATGTTAACTATTTGGAATATCCAAGGCAGGATGATGAGTCGCTACATCCTTGAAAAAGCATTTATTTTAAATACAGTTCCAGATTAAGGATAAAACAGTGAGCTCGTTACTGATAGAAAAGTGTCTGAAGTTTTACGAACATTTCACAACACTTTATTTTTGCAAGCTCTTTTACGTTATTTCACGGTAAATTTTGTAGCGATGCCGTAGTTGAAAACCGACCTTACACATTCCTGTAACCCCAGACAGTGCCCTGCCCCGCAGTGCACGTCCAGAGACCTATGGTGTAGATCGAAGTAAAGATTTGTTTCAACCAAATAAAATATTTGTTCCTATGGTTGCAAGCAAAAACATAGTTGCTTTAACCTGTATTTTTTTTACTTGAAAAATTGTATCATGTATGAACACCAATTTTTATAATAAATAAAACATAAAATGAAACCAAAGCGAATCCTTTTACTAGGATAAAATCTGACCTTCAAATGGTCGCAAACTGTTCTAACAAATATTTCTTGGTTAAAGCAAACCTTTCTTCCTGTGGTAGAGAAGTGTAAACCAGGTGAAAATGTGTTTCGGCGTAGTTTAAATTCTAATAAACAATCACTGTTAAAGGCCTAATTCTTGTGTGAATGTGCGTGTGTTGTTGTGCAGCGCGAGAAGAGATGTCGGCGTGCACGTTATGTTTCGGAGACGGCTCTGCTTGTCGCCCAGGAATCTCTGGAGGTGTGGGCGATGCAGACGGCGAAGAAGGGCGTGGCTTCAGGACATGCAGTTTTCTTCCCCGAGTCACAAAAAAAAAAAGGCTCTGCTTACAAGTCGTGGTGTTTTCATCCACGACTGTCCCACAGAGCACATGCATTTGATTCGAATTTTGCTTTGCCGAGCAAGCTTGTAACATCGTGCGTGACCCTAGCTTGATTCGAGACAAATTTGAAGTGTCTGTCACTTTGCTTTGCCGAGCAAGCTTGTAACATCGTGCGTGACCCTAGCTTGATTCGAGACAAATTTGAAGTGTCTGTCACACACTCGCTGACGGCAAGCTTGAAGATGACTTGAATTATGCTTGCACGCCGAGAAAAAAGGTTTGTTGGATCAAATGAAGTTTGTTTGGAGCAACCATATTAATTGTTTGTACAGGGGCGATGAAATATTTTGTTGTTATAACCAAATTATTTTGTTTTTTTTATTTAGGTGCTTCAACCAAAGATTTGGTTGGTGGAACCAAAGATTTGTTTGACTCTGCGTACATTAAACATTTTCGATTAATGTAACAAAAATGTGAAGCCTGACCGAGATCAGAACCGACATCATCTGCTAATGAGCACTATGCCCTTTCAAAATCAGCTAAAATGACCACAGAGGTGGCTGGAATGTTTTTAAATAGACACATTTCATGTTCTGGACAACGTGCGTAAATAGATATTCCAAGTTTAAGTGATTATTTTTAGTTTCCTTTCGTACTTGTTTTATTAGAATATTTATTCCATCATTAAACATCTATAAATGCTGTAGCATACACAGTTACTATCCTAATGGCACAAACAAAATGCTAAGAAACTTTCTAGTTGTATTTTAGAACGGAGGCGATTAAATNACAGTTACTATCCTAATGGCACAAACAAAATGCTAAGAAACTTTCTAGTTGTATTTTAGAACGGAGGCGATTAAATAAGTGGCCAAAAAATATAAACAGTTGATTCAACAAAATATTTTGTTGACAGTCTAATTTCTTTTGGTCCAATACAGAGGTTTGATTTTTTCCAACATGTATTTTGTTAGATGAAAAAAAATTTATAGTTATTGCTTTTCAAGTTTTGTTTTCTCAACAATATATGTTGTTGGGACTACCAAATATATTTTTGGTCCTATACAAACAAACATTGTGGTGGCCTTTCTAGCAGTGCAGCTTGCTAATGCGAGGTTGCAGCAAGTTTTACAGATTAAACTTGATAGAAGGTTGATGGCTGGAGACTCATTAACTTGATTAAATATTTACATAAGCTTGCTAGCTTTACATGACAAGCTTGACTCAAGATTATTCTATTAGTATTTGTAATCAAGCCGATAATACGTGAACACCATCATTATTTTCATTCCTTCATATTCTTCAGCCTCCCTAAATAATACTGAAGCACAGATCTTACATGCTATGTCATTGGAAATTGTGTTTTACTATCTATCTACATTCTGAAAAAAAAAATTGTCATTTTCACTGCCAGATTTGTGCAATAAACACAAAAATATTTCGTTGTGCCTACAGAAATACATGTTAGCTATTGCAAAGAGGGGACTTCTTTTCTTTGATCACTAACGATCAATTTCAGGATCACTACACAATAATTTTACATTACCTACAGAAAATTCAGTAGCGTGAATTTTTCAAAATAATGATTTACTATTTTGCTTTACTCTATTGATGTGCATCGCGAAAAATAAATTGAAAAATTGATGGGCTACATTCCCAAGGGAAAGTTTAGCCACTTTTTAATAACGATAATTTCTGTGAAAAAGTTTCATCTCTACTATTAAGAAAGCCAAATATGTGCCACATTAAAATCACTCAGTATGCATGTTCAAATATAACAATTAGAAACTTAGTCGCACAAATAATTTTCTAAGTCGAGTTTGAAACATTAGGGTGTCATTTTCAATGTGAGTCATTTCACAACTCGAAGCAAATTTCAACTCAATATTCCTATATCATCACTGATGAAGTGTTTCAAGAACCGAAATGTAAACACATCTTATTTGAAAGAGCTTTACCCATAACAAAGTTTAGAGTTTTCGTTTCATATCTTGCGGCTCCTATGGATGCCAAAATTGTGCTTAAAATTTGCACCCACGCTCACAAACCAAATTTGAACCATAAACTGATTGTCTCTTCCAGTGTATAACCGTTAGCTTATGCTAGGACATAAGCCTACGTACAGGTTCTGTTACCAGCTTTATTTTCCTTCAGCTATTTAATGAAAAAAGTACAACGTTAAGCGATTGTAATAATTGTTAGAATCGTTCGAAAAATTCCACGCCAGATATTACACACGTAATTATAAAAAAACTACTNGCGATTGTAATAATTGTTAGAATCGTTCGAAAAATTCCACGCCAGATATTACACACGTAATTATAAAAAAACTACTATAAAATATATTCATAAGTGGATTCTTCAAAACATTTATGGTCGCCTCAGATCTCTTTTCACGTTACTTTCACTCTTCTTTGTTTTATATCGTTCATTGTAGGCCCTAATTCCTCGATACCTAAATTATTGAAAGTGTTATTTGTTCTGCATTTCGGCGTGGTCGATTTTTCCTTTATACTGGCGCTATTGTTCTGTTTTACTTTGTGTCAAACACTAGGTTAATTAGTATTCGTTTTCCTGTTGTTTCATTACTCTTCAAATTTGTGTGGTTATCATATTCATTGAACTATTTTCTGTCTGCAGAAGAAGCCTTCATCTTTTTTTTGTTTGTAGTGTGTTTTGCGATAGTTTAAAATGTATTCATCTTCTGATGTGTGTCCGCGGCTCCACCGCGTATTCAACAAAGGCAGTTAGGAAAGATTAATGTAATTTTGAGAGCAGCTTGTGATGTTCCTGGGCGGCTTGGAGACTGAGTGGGGGGCGTTGAGGTTGGAATGGAGCAGCAGTGCAACGTCTGCAGGACGTGTCGTGCAGCCGGTCCTGTGGTCCAGACGGAGACTCCGGCAGTTGGAGGCTGAGCTAGCGACTTTCCCTCTCTCTAACTTGTGATGATTGGTGTTCCAGCCCAAGGTACACGTGACGGCATGATGCCACAGCGGCTTACCGTTGCCATATGCACTTTTAACGTGAAGTTCCGGAACAACACCTAGTCGTGCACTCGAAAATAAACGTCTCCAGGACTGCCAATCTGACTGTAATGCACCTTGGATCAAACACAAGTTATTTACAAACTTGTACAGTCGATTGAACGAACTGTGGTATATAACAGAAATCGAAAAATATTGACAAGTCATGACTCAAATATACACGGAGGGGAGGGGGGCGTTAAAGGCGGTAGTTGGGCCAATAAAGAACCCATAAAATATAAAATTGACGTTCTTTAGTTCAAGGGGCGACTAATCCATAATTTTGCAAAGTTAAAAAATTTTCCTCTGCGAAATTTTTTTTTTATCAAATTCTAAAATTAACTACTGTGACGTCGAGAGAGTTTAACTAATATTAGGATGAAGTCTGGTTTATGACCATTTTCATTATTTATTACCCCAGAACGACTTCCGAAAGTGTGTCTGCGAGATTCTCAACCGCAAAGTAGCCAGTTCAAAAGGTTGGTGGCGGAAATGTCTTGCTTATTATCTCATCTTAGCCAAAAGTTAATCCTTCAGACATTTGTAAAAATTATAATTTCCCTACTGACTGGTACCACCGCTTCGATCTCGTGACCGTATGAAATAATTATAAACACAAACATTTTACTTGCTCCTACACATATAAAATAATTACGCTGAGTTTATTTGTTAACAATTAATAAATCGCCTCATTATCTACAAAAATCATTCAAGTTAATGTGATAACACTACGAGTAAATGCAAATATTTTAACATTGACGTTTCCTGACTTATCTTCAGCATTTGAAAGCAAGAACCACGTCATAATGCTGTAAGTAGTGAGAAAGTTTATAAAGTCATATATATTTCTATAAATCAAAACTATACTACTGGATGAAACTTCCCAGTTTTCTACCTCAACGCCGAAAACATTACAGANATATTTCTATAAATCAAAACTATACTACTGGATGAAACTTCCCAGTTTTCTACCTCAACGCCGAAAACATTACAGAAAACTTAAGCGTTGACAAATGAACTACGTGTGTTTTTGTTTACTACGTTAGAGTTTTTCTGTTGTAAATTTCTCGCCCCCATATATTTGTAACAGTTAATTGGGTAATCCCTTTTGTTAACGGAATTGGTTCAAAATGATACTGCCATATTCTTCGCCCGATGTGCTACGGCAAAGAACTCTGCATGTCCTGAGGCCACGTGGCAATATTACTGGTATACTGTACAAAGGTTTATGGCAGTAACTTTTACTGTTTTCATGTGTAGAGAGTGAAGGCGGAAAAAAGTGGACAAATGTGTACATATTGTTTGTGCAACGTGTAAATATGTAATATCGTTTGTTTTTATTTCATTTACATGTGTTCAAGTTTTAGAAGTTCAAGAAGAGAATGCTTGTGGGCTGTGGAAGTTTGAAACATTAAACAAACATCAAATCGTTTGAAGAACTGTTTATGAGTTATTTAGTGTGTTTTTGGAAAATACCTTCTCCTGCTACTTGTTTTCGCCATGTCGAAAATTGTGGTCGAAAATTCATGAGTTCTACTCCCAAGGGCAATAAGGACAATTTACATGAAATTAAATTAAACCAAGAGTCTTAATTGTGGGGCTCGTATTACAGGCGCTTTTTCACTTGAGGCCGAGATGCAGGGGAGAAGAAAACCTAAATGAATGGTCACTTGTGTAAATTCGCCTAAAGTATATAAATATATATTTTTTTTTTCAGGAAATGACTACACGCAAACTACAAGCATGCCAGTTGAATTTTAAGTAAGTGGACTTAATTTCTTACTTAAACTATAACAAGTGTTAGCTACTATGTCTATGTGAACCGAAACTATTACGGCAGCAGTGATAATTCCATACTAAATTTTAGAGATAATGCCACTATATATATACATATATAGTGTATTTTGAGGTCCCGAAATAAAACATTTTCAAATTTTTACAGTCATAAAATAAATTCAAAACAATTGTTACACAACTTTTAAAAAATTGAAACTAATATTTTTTGTTGGTTTTTACGCCGAAATCAAACTGGGAATTATTCTTTCTGAGTTTCGTGGAATTAAAAATTGACACAAAATATTTAAAATCGCATGTTTTAAAATTTTTTCAACAGTTAAAATATTATTAAATATTAATACAATAATATCAATATAATCATACTTAATATAATAAATAACTAAGGCAACCGAAAAAAAGTAATTGATGTTTTCCTTTGTTATTCATCTATAAAACAAATAATTTGTTAATTTATAACTTTTAAGTATTATCATTCAACAAAATCTTTTATGTCTATCAGAAAATATAAATCAAAAATATCGTCAGTCACAGAACATATATTTTATAAAATTTTGTATATTTAATTTGTAAATGTATTATTTAACTTCGCGAGTAAGGTTTCTATACAAAAATTCTATCAAATATTACAGCTAAAATTTAAAATAAATTCTAATAAAGTCTTTTTATATCTCTAAAGGATTATTTTTCAATATAGAGGATTGCAGTAGTAGATAGTTAATGAGAGCGCTTCCTCACTTTTTTAACACCCACACAATTATAGAAATGTTTATCTAAAATCACAAATTTTACTCAATTTTCCATCAAATTTACTCAATTTTTCAACAAAATTTAATTTTTTCATTTAAATCACTACTTTTTAAAAAAATATTAACCCAAACTCATGCCAATTTTCTTTCCAATTTAATAATATTTATAAAAAAATTTATAAAAATTTTCCCAGAAAAGGAAAAGAACTCAAAAGTGGCAAAATAAATATGTTTTCCCCCATATTATTAAAAGTTCGGCAAAAAAGTGAGCCAGTACTTTTTTTTTAACTGAAATCTAATAAAAAATAATAATGTTTAAATTATATATATTAAATCAAGATATAATTATAAATAAAAAATAATACAAAAATTTACAAAAAGTAAAGAAATCAAAGATTTAAAATTATTTCGGGAATATGAAAAAGGAAAGGATAATCTTTCATATCAATGCAGAATTTGTGAAAATGAATACAAAAGACAATGGAGAAATAAAAATTGTAATAACAAGTGAGAAAAAGTGAGAATAAATGGCATAAAACTAGCACAAGAATATTTTATATAAATAATATTTAAAAAATTTCAGTGAGTGGATGCCACCGCTGGAAAATTAAAACATATTAAAACAAAAACTTTTTCAATGCACTACATTACAGAATTTAC
>NQII01007046.1:22969-95171 GCA_002778355.1 Clitarchus hookeri | reverse complement strand
TTTTTACTGAACAGTTTCTCATTGAACAGTTGCCAACAGGTTATGCGAGCAAGCTCCCCTTACTACTTAGGAACAACAATCCTGTTATCTTATGAGCCTCTCTGCCGCTCCGCACCAGCGGTCTGATGGTGGGCCAAGATAAGCAACATTGACCCTAGCTGTAAAATAAACACACTTTATTCATGGGGCTGGTCGGCCCTTTAACACGAAAAAAAAACACATCGTTTTCTCCTCTGACCTTGTAACTCGTGACTCGTACCCGAAAGAAACAACTTACAATGGCTGATGCTCTAAATCTCAAATTCTAATACATAGTTACACCTTTTTATCCACGTAACTTGCCAACGGTAAACGACAAGCGAACATCGGTAAACCCTAAATAACCATTGCTACATAATGAGACTGATGAAGTGAAACATCGGTAACAATAATAACCACTCTCAAACCTAGCGGTAAACTACTGGTACATAATTGCGCCTTTCTTGGGGTTAACAACACCATGCATGGCCCTGGCCGTGACGTGAACACGCGTTATTTATGAGGGCAGGTAGGCCTCTCAAAACAAACTTCCTGGCGGTCTTTCCCTCGCTCTGACTCTGGCGGTAAAAAAAACTCATATTCCTATTTCGGCTGGCGGCTTAACTCTCGAATTTCACCTTACACCCTAACCCTTGTTAAACATAACACCAACTCTGACGAGCTAAAATCACGCGAATTTAAACGTATTTTAATTACCGCGGCACTGCCACTTTACCGCATAAAACCACTTCATACCTTAAGAATTTCTTATTAAAACTCTAAGCCAGAGACTCCAAAAGACAGTACAGATTTTTTCACTTGTAGAAATTTTTAAAAATTTTTTATTTCCGAACTTTAAAATCACCGGTTAACCTATAAATGGGTCCCTTAAAAATAATTTCAGTTATCTCCGACCTTTTACATACCATAACCTTTCGTTCTACCCAACTCGCGCCATTGAAATAAAACATTTAATTTTCCCGACACACTACCTGTAATCACCACACGTCTAGCATCCCACACACCCGCTCGGCCATCTTGTGCGCGGTGGGAGCCTAGCCATTGGCCGGAGCTTCGGCCACTCCCGGGCCTTTAACCTCGTAGATTAAAAATTACTAATTCTTACTCGTTTTTCAAGCGATGCTTACTGACCTGCTGACTTTTTCTGTAGTAAAATGTAACAAAATATAAAAACGACTGATTTAAAACCATGATTCTAGCCCTCAGCGTCGTTACGCGAAGTATACTCGTCACAAGCGGCCCACTCATACAACAAAAACGTATTATAAAATGCAGTCAACGTCATAAGATATGGCAATTAAGAAATTAAATAACTCACATATGGTTCTCTATACTATATTTAGTAGGCAGCTTTTCCCGTAACACTTTACATACTATATACCTCCAGTAACAGGTATATGAAAATTAATTCTTAGCAGCTTAACCAAACTTTAGCGATTAAAAAGTATTAATGTTTTTGCCACTGTCTGTGTAGTGACAGGTTGTCATTTTTACTGGCATTTCTTACTGGTATCTGTTGGGTTATCTTTTAACACACTCCCTGCCGCCTGACGAGCGGTCTGACGGGGCAACGATACACAAAACGACACTGCCTCTGGCAGTGAAGTACACACACTCGTAAACAATGCTTTACAGTGGTAACCAACAAGTACAATCACTGGTGATACACAGTGGTAAACAAAAAGTAAACAAAATACAAACATCGGTGAACATCTATTAATTGGGGACACACAAGTGCAAACAATCAGTAACTGGCAAACCGTGCTACTGATGAATTTAGCTCGGGTACAATGAGACAGATGTCGTGCCTCTTTTGTGGCGGACTTTCGTGGTTTTCACTGTGCATGTTTGAACACATAATTACACTACAACATTGACTTGATCAGTTGCCTAAAGGCCTCTCCACACTTCGTACTTGCGGTTTTGAAATGAATGAAACTAATCGGTCACTTTGCACTCGGTAGACAAAATATCTTCTTCTGCACAGTCTCGCCCTTGTTTCTCTATGAAGGAGGGTTGGGGGTGTAGTGTGGTAGACACTTTACCTGGTGCTGACCGCCTTCACGGCCCCTGGAATAGGCGGGGCCTGGATAAGTCCCGTCGGTTGTTTACTTACGGCCGGCTGGACTCCCCGCAATGTGGGTTTGGACCGCCTGCTGGGGGGAGGGGGAAGGTCCCCCCCTCCCATCACTCGTTCAGTTGACGTCTGCGGGCTGCTGTCTCGTCCCGCCGATTGGTTGGGTCTGCATGGTACCGCCTCGCCTCGCTGAAGTTGTCTGGGTTCGACTCTTTGCCGATGCAGTCCGCTTTCTTCCTTCTTCATTTTCTCCGCAGCCGTTTCTTCTCGCATTTCGTTGCCTCCCACGTCTATCCCCGCGCGCGCTGGCGTTTCGGCCTCCTTCATCCTTCGTTCGTGTTGCGTCATACTTCTCGTCGTCCGCTTCACATGGGTATTCCCGTGCGCACTAGGTTTCGCGGCACTGAAGTCGCCTTTTAAACTCCCATGCACACTCCCGGGTTTGTTTATCTTCGGGCACCGACTGCGCGATCTTACTGGGTTTATTTGGTAGCTTGCTTTTACCCTTATCTCGCAGTCTCTGTACCATACAGTGAACTATTTTCCTGCCCTTTCTCTGCCGCTCCTCCGAGTGGTCTTATGGCGGGCGGAAATACTGGTATATTTGTTCGGAAAGTGTCACTATTCCCCATCCAGGGAATTAGTACTTACTTTTTCCTATTTTATCTTTCACTGGCGCTTCGGTTACTGTAGTTGTCGGCGCGGTAGTTTACCTGTCCGCCTGAACCCACGTCCTTTTCACCATCCAGTGAANTCTTCGCTAATACGTCCTTCTACCCGCGCCTGGCATCTCCTCCGCGTTTCCTCTCCCGTTCGCTAATTTCTCCCTCGTTTTTTTCGTTGTTCGTCGGCACGGTAATTACCTGACTGCCTGACACCTCGTCCTTTTTCACCATCCTGTGAAATAGACCTTCCTTTCTTCGCTAATACATCCTTCTGCCCGCTACTGGCATCCGCTCCACAATTCCGCTCCCGTTCGCTAATTTCTCCCTCGTTTTTCTCGTCGTTCGTCGGCATGGTAATTACCTGACTGCCTGACACCTCGTCCTTTTTCACCATCCAGTGAAATAGACCTTCCTTTCTTCGCTAATACGTCCTTCTACCCGCGCCTGGCATCTCCTCCGCGTTTCCTCTCCCGTTCGCTAATTTCTCCCTCGTTTTTTTCGTTGTTCGTCGGCACGGTAATTACCTGACTGCCTGACACCTCGTCCTTTTTCACCATCCTGTGAAATAGACCTTCCTTTCTTCGCTAATACATCCTTCTGCCCGCTACTGGCATCCGCTCCACAATTCCGCTCCCGTTCGCTAATTTCTCCCTCGTTTTTCTCGTCGTTCGTCGGCATGGTAATTACCTGACTGCCTGACACCTCGTCCTTTTTCACCATCCAGTGAAATAGACCTTCCTTTCTTCGCTAATACGTCCTTCTACCCGCGCCTGGCATCTCCTCCGCGTTTCCTCTCCCGTTCGCTAATTTCTCCCTCGTTAATTGGGACTCCTTAAAGAAATATTGCTGGACACTACAGGGTGTTTTGTCATATCCTCCCTAATGTCTGTATTTAGCCTGGCTGGCTCGTTACCGTTCACCGTCTGGTGACCTACTAACCAACTGGGGGTTTCTATTCTTCTCCGCCTTCCTCCTAAACTCCGCGCACGCCTGCGCCTGGGTTCCTACCTCGCTCCCTTTTTCGGTTAAACTGTCGGTAACTGGGCGCCACGAGGAATAATTGTATTTTTATTTTTATTTTATTTTATGACCCCCTCGAAGTCGNTCCCGCCGCATGTCCCGCTTGACGGCCTCCGACTGAGGTCGATGTCGTGATGCATTCTCGATCCTCGACTGACTCCAACTGACTGCCTGATTAATCGATCCTCGACTGACTAACTGACTGACTCGTTCATCGCACTGGCTTCGTCCGGCTCCGACCCGGACGCCTCGCTTCAGGTCCCCCGACTGACTGCCTCGACATCTCTCAACTGACTGCCCTGTTCCTCCCCCCTCCGTGTGGTTTTGTAGTGTCCATCACCATATTCAACTTCCCCCATCTCTGCACGTGGTCCGGGGTGCTTGTCGTCCCCCTGGGTCATAAAACACGTGGCCGCTACTCGTGTGGTCCGCAGCCAGCCTGGCATCATCCCTTGATTCTGGCCTGGAAGTTTATTGTCCCGTTCTGCGTGCACGCCCGCTAAAAGCTCTCAAGGTTTATTGCGGTACAAGCCTGGGACAGATGCTGCTGGTGGTGGATCTCGGTGTCCCTTGGTCAGTTGTAAAATGCAGCTGTGTCTGCGCCCTGGTGCCTTCCGTTGTCTCCGGATGTCATCTGCACGTGCAGGAACAGTTGCATGTGCAGAAACCTTTGGTAGCATGCCTTTGCAGCTGCGAGGCTCCTGGCATCACTCTCCCAGCACGTCCACATAACCCTTAATCCTCTTTGCGGTCGTCCGCCTGCGAGCTTCGCCAGAGTGTGTGTTCTGGCGAATAAAATATAGGGATGCAGAATGCATCAATATATAGAATGGTCCATTTAATGTGGACACCCTCAAAATTTTCGGAACTGTTGCAGATCACGAAATGCTGTTTTCGCTAAATGAAATTACGTATGGAGGCAAGCAATTTGCCACAAAGTGACTTTTCGTAACACGTGTATGGACAGAAATAATTAAATTGCATATAATTTTTCTGTTGGAAACATGCATTAATTTCAAATGCATCTGAAAGCATGTGCAAAGAGGAATTCGCTGATATAACATATGCAATGGGAAGTATCACAGAAATGTCAAGAAATAATGTGCAAATATGATTACGTTAAGTAGGCCGGTAGCATGAGGCAGCGGACTTGTACCGACAGCTGTAAGCAAGCAACACGCGCCGTGACTCATCCTGGTGGGACCGCGTCCTTCTAGCAGCATAAGGCTTACCTTAATGGAGTAAGTAGCACGGAATGCGATATTGGACAAAGGAGAGCACCACAGCATAGGGAAGACAAGCAATGTGAGTGCAAGTCTAATATCAAAACATGAGGCACATTTTATTCATTTACCGACGTAATTCAGGAGAGTTGTTTCCTAGTCATTAACTGTACTGAGTAACGAGTGAGTACAAATTCACAACAAAAATATAACAAACCAACGTAGGGAGAAATGCAATCGCATCTGATTGCATAGTACAAAAGAGCACAGTTATTGTTGAAACGCNTGTCCATCACCATATTCAACTTCCCCCATCTCTGCATGTGGTCCGGGGTGCTTGTCGTCCCCCTGGGTCATAAAACGCGTGGCCGCTACTCGTGTGGTCCGCAGCCGGCCTGGCGTCATCCCTTGATTCTGGCCTGGAAGTTTATTGTCCCGTTCTGCGCGCACGCCCACTAAAAGCTCTCAGGGTTTATTGCGGTACAAGCCTGGGACAGACGCTGCTGGTGGTGGATCTTGGTGTCCCTTGGGCAGTTGTAAAATGCAGCTGTGTCTGCGCCCTGGTGCCTTCCGTTGTCTCCGGATGTCGTCTGCATGTGCAGGAACAGTTGCATGTGCAGAAACCTTTGGTAGCATGCCTTTGCAGCTGCGAGGCTCCTGGCATCACTCTCCCGGCACGTCCACATAACCCTTAATCCTCTTTGCGGTCGTCCGCCTGCGAGCTTCGCCAGAGTGTGTTTTCTGGCGAATAAAATATAGGGATGCAGAATGCGTCAATATATAGAATGGTCCATTTAATGTGGACACCCTCAAAATTTTCGGAACTGTTGCAGATCACGAAATGCTGTTTTCGCTAGATGAAATTACGTATGGAGGCAAGCAATTTGCCACAAAGTGACTTTTCGTAACACGTGTATGGACAGAAATACTTAAATTGCATATAATTTTTCCGTTGGAAACATGCATTTATTTCAAATGCATCTGAAAGTATGTGCAAAGAGGAATTCGCTGATATAACATATGCAATGGGAAGTATCACAGAAATGTCAAGAAATAATGTGCAAATATGATTACGTTAAGTAGGCCGGTAGCATGAGGCAGCGGACTTGTACCCACAGCTGTAAGCAAGCAACACGCGCCGTGACTCATCCTGGTGGGACCGCGTCCTTCTAGCAGCATAAGGCTTACCTTAATGGAGTAAGTAGCACGGAATGCGATATTGGACAAAGGAGAGCACCACAGCATAGGGAAGACAAGCAATGTGAGTGCAAGTCTGATATCAAAACATGAGGCACATTTTATTTATTTACCGACGTAATTCAGGAGAGTTGTTTCCTAGTCATTAACTGTACTGAGTAACGAGTGAGTACAAATTCACAACAAAAATAGAACAAACCAACGTAGGGAGAAATGCAATCGCATCTGATTGCATAGTACAAAAGAGCACAGTTATTGTTGAAACGCNGAACAAACCAACGTAGGGAGAAATGCAATCGCATCTGATTGCATAGTACAAAAGAGCACAGTTATTGTTGAAACGCTTCATATTAGGTATTTTCACAGCATGTTCTCTAGGTGTTTACCATCGACATCAATACGCATCTTTAAACGCACATGTAGCGAGTGACGAGCGGCCTGAAGTGTTTCTGGCGTAATTCCTCCTCTGCAAGCAGCCACAGTGTGCTCCTGCATGTCTTCTGGCATCGTGGGAACTGTGTTGTAAACTGTATCTTTCAGTGTACCCCACAGGAAAATATCGACAATTTTGAAGTCGGGGGAGCGAGCTGGCCATCTTACAACACCACTACGCCCTAACCACTGGTTTGGAAACGTTTCATTTAACACTTGACTCGCCACTAAAGCAAAATTCCCACGACAACCATCATGCTGAAACCACTTATCATGACTTATGTCGAGCAGTATGTCTTCCAGAAGTGCCGGTAAGGTCTCTCTGAGGAAATGGGTGTACAAACAGCCGGTCATTTTCCCTTGAATTAAATATCATCCTATGATGTTCTCCAACAGCTTCACACCACACGTTCACTTTCCATTGTCGCTTGTGCTCCAATTACCGGACCCAACGTGGATTCTCTGTAGCCCAGTAGTGCATATTTCGTAAATTTACGCAACTTTGGTTTGGGAAGGTTGCTTCATCGGTNGTGGATTCTCTGTAGCCCAGTAGTGCATATTTCGTAAATTTACGCAACTTTGGTTTGGGAAGGTTGCTTCATCGGTAAATAGTATGTTCTTCAGAAAATTGCTGTCATCCCTTACAGACATTAGAACAAACCTACAAAACTGAACACGCTGCTGGAAATCACCTTCATGTAATGCCTGATGAAGAGCTACGTGATATGGATGGAATTTCTGATGGCGCAATATCCGTANTGGAAATCACCTTCATGTAATGCCTGATGAAGAGCTACGTGATATGGATGGAATTTCTGATGGCGCAATATCCGTAACACACTTGCTTTACTTGTTCCTGTGGACCTTGAAAGTTCTCGCGTGTCCATGTGAGGGTTTGCATCGACACGTGCCAACACATCGTGTTGATGCGTCTCGCCCGTAGCAGTCTTTCGTCGCACTCGTGCTGTGGAATTCCAATCACCTCGTGACAAGAGACATGTGCAAATTCTTCGTATCGTTTGCCGTGAAATGGGCGTCCGATTAGGTTACCTTTCACCATACATTTAGACGACTTGCTTGGCATTTCTGCCNTCGTTTGCCGTGAAATGGGCGTCCGATTAGGTTACCTTTCACCATACATTTAGACGACTTGCTTGGCATTTCTGCCACACTCTCCGTAAATAACTAGAGCGTCCAGTTTTCTCTCATTCGTGAACTTCATTGCATATGTACAGCTACACACTGCTATATCACTTACCATTACAGATTACGGGGACTGGTGCTGCGCTGCCATTGTGAAGCTATCCTGCGTGGATGTGATATGGTGCGTGTTGCTTTCTTACAGCTGTGAGTACAGGTCCACTGCCCTATGCTACCGGACCACCTAACTTAATATTATTTGTACATTATTTATTGGCATTTCTGTGTTACTTTCCATTGCATATGCTATATTACTGATTTCCTTATTGCGCGTACTTTTAGTTGCTGTTTAAAATAAATGCATGTTTCCAGGGGATAAATCACATTTGGTTTAATTATTTCTGTCCATAAAGTGTTACGAATAGTCAATTTGCGGAAAATTACTTTCCCCATAAGTTATTTAATATAGCGAAATCCGCATTTCGTGATCTGCAACCGTTCCGGAAATAAATTTTATATCATTTTGAAAATTAAATTTATTATTAATTTTTTTTTTGCCATTGTATTTTATATAATCGAACAATGAATTTAAATTGATTAGGAAAAAATATTTTATTGTATTGGTTAAATCATTTTAAACTTATTATCTAAAATCAATAAAAAAATTTATTTTAATTAAAAATTAACGAATCGATTTAAGCATATTTATAAAATTATCAACACATTTTGCTGTTCCATTAAATTATTCATTAACTTTTCCATTTAATAATATAAAAATTATGCAATTTCGGATTTAGAGAATGTCTTATTTTTTTTTAGTTGTAAACATACAGATATACTATTAAAAGTGATACACGTTTATAATATTCCAAGCACATTACGAACAATATTACATTCAAATTTTTCATTAATTTAATAATAAAAAAATGTATTCATCTTCTGTAATCTTTACTTTCAATCTATCATAAGGAAGATCTATTTGACTAACTAATAATTGTATGCTTGAGTACTTTTTTATTAAAATCATCATTAATTTTGATATTTGTTTTATCTTTAACCAATGTTTTCTATAAGTACAATCGAATATATATTCGATTTTACAAACAACATACGATTTTACAAACAACAAATGCTACTCCAAATTATGAACACAATGAACCATATACAAACAATTATTATCAAATGAATTTCTAAAAAAGTTATTTTATAACAACCTTTGAAATAAATTGTATTATTTTGTTTAAGAAAACCAAATAGATATCTCAATGGTTAAACAATTTCACTAATTTTATTAGAATGAATAGATTTTACTGGATATTTATTATCAACATCAGTAGTTTATAAATAATATGTTTGTGGTAGTGAGCCTACTAAAGCATGTATCACAGTTGTAATTCGAGGATTATCAATTGCTTGAATTATTTGTCCACATTTTGAAATTTCTACTTAAGAAAATTTAAATGGGAAAATATTAGAAGTTACATTAATATTTTCATATCTTTCATAATAACAAACACTGTCTCTTTTTGATAATATAAATCGTCATAAAAATATGCATCATTTGGGGGGAAAATATCCCCCCCCCCCCNTTCTAGTTTGATTTGTTGGAGGAAATGTGTGCCTCACAAAATTTTCGATAGTTCTAAAACGTAGTAACATTTTTTAGAAATAAATAAACAATGAAAGATCTTGAAAAGCAAAAATCTAGTATTATATTACTCGTAGAAAAATTTAGAAATTAAAAAAAAAACACATGAGACTGAATATGAGAAAAATAAAAGAGAGAATTACCTTTACTTCGTAAATTACAAAATATTCATAAAAAAAATTGGAGGAAGTAACTGAATAAAATCAATATTTAATAACAAAGTTAATTGCTGTTACAGATAAAAATTTAAAATTATCCAACAACACCAAAAAAAACTTCATTTGAAAAAAAAATTAGTAATGATCATTACAATCAAAATGTTCAATATATAACTGGAATCAAGCCTTTAACAATTAACCCCGTAACATTTTATCCCAAGAATACTCGTTCATGTATGGCATGTTGCAAAAAGGCGAAATCGTAATGAGTGCTGTACAAGGTTAGAAGCTAGCGCCAATACAGACCGCGCCTTTTACTTGGTTATTTCTACACCAAAATACTATTATATGTTGCTGCTGTTGCCATAGACCAATATAAAATCTTTTCATAGCGTTCAACGTGTGCATTATTACAAGGAACTCTTGAATACTTGTCAGATCATAAATCTATCCTTTTGCAACACCTGGAATGAAAAAGTAATGTGAATTTTAAGGGGTTAATCTAGTTAAAGATATTTGTCAATAAATTAGTGTTATTAATGATAAGTTTGGGTTAAGAGGTATGGGGAAAAATTGTATTTTGGTGATACAAAAGTAAATTTAAATAATATTAAAGTATTTGTTAAAAATAAAGAGTATGAATTAACAAAAGGACTTGCTAATTTAACAAAAAAGAAACACAAGAACATTGAAAATAAATATACTAATTATGACTATGATAATTTTACAAAAATATCTTTAGAAACAATTTTGCAATATCAAAACTATAATTGAAATTTAAAAAAATTATAATATCAGTTGGGTATTAATAATATTACTAAACCAATCTATGAAAAATATATTACAAGACCATTATCTTGTTCATAACCAAATACTGCAGAAAATATACATACATGGACAAGGAACACCAAAATTTGGCGAAGGCATTAAAAAATAATGTAATAATTTACCAACAGAATTTATATGGATGAGTGGGGGAAGAGAATTAATTGATAGATTATTAGTTATTCTTGGCGAAGAAAATGCTGGTAACAAAATTTATCATTATGAAAAAGTTAGTTTTATAAATATGTTAAATAGCGAATTTTTTCTGATTTTGTTTTTAATAGTTTGAAAGGCATTCCATACCTAATAAGAGTTTTAAATGTTATTCTTAATTATTTTTGCAATTATGAACATTATGGAAAATGAATAATAAATTGGGCATTAAATAATTTAAATGTTACCACAAATGCATTTGCCTGGTTATGATTATTGTGGTCTTTAGAAAGAGGTCATAAATGAATTGAGAAAGTTGATGAATCCTTAAAAAATCATGATATTGCTAATAGGGATCACGAAGATTTAGATTCTAGATATTAAGCTGATAAACTTTTACAAAAAAGATGCCAAAGAATTATGGTAGATAAAGAAACTCCTATTAATGAAGTAATTGCTTTTACTTTTGTAAGTGAAACCATGTTTACTAAAATAAAATTAGGCGGGTGATTTAAATTCGTTAATATAAACAAATACCAATCAAATTTTGTATATTTTTTAATAAATTTTTAATTACGTGAATTGAATTTGTTCCTTAGATATAATATACACTTGAATATAGAAAAGTCTGCTTAAATATAAATGAAAATAATATTCAAGCTTTTAAAGCAAAATATGTTTTAACAATTATAAATATTAAAAAAAGAATTATCCAAAGTTCAAAAATTCTTGTTGAAGAGAAAGATAAAAAATTATACTCACAAGTATAAAATTAATATATTGTTTTAAAATTGAGCATATGCATCCAAAACACTTTTTATTCATCAACGAAGTTTATAAACTCTCTCCATTAAATCAAAGGTTATAGATAATCGTAAAATTAGAGAAGTTTATGTAATTACTACAAAAAGTTATAAGGCAGATAATATTTATAAAATTGGACATTGTGTTGATTTAAAATATAGACTTATTAAGTGAAATTGCAGTAGAATAGAAGAAAAATATGACATGTATTGCTGATAAAATCGCTTGTAAAGATTCTCATTCTTTTAAACAAAAATACATAAAGATCTGGATAATTGTACAATATATTAAAATCGAGAATTTTTCAAGTTTCCTCTTAGCGTTATAAAAGAATCGATTGAGAAAAATGAAGTCCAAAATAAATCTGACGATTTATTAGTTTCTAGTAAAAATACTCTTGAAGAACTGTCTAAAATTATCAATCAACTGAAAATTGTTTAAATTAGTATTTGTAAAATAATATTTTTATACAAAAATGAAGATTGAAATATAATTTTGACATTCCAGATAATCAATTAAAACATTCATAAATCTATAGATATATAACTAAAGATCAAATTGAAAAAAATTATAAAGGATTGAAGAAGGAAAAGGATTTTTACCAAAATTAAAATTACCAATAACTAAAAAATTATTGAAAGAAAAAACACAATATGGTTTATAAAACTGGAGGTATTTTACCAATTGTATTTGAGAGTTTTAGGCGCCCTTGGTTCATTATAAGCTGGAGGCAGTGCTATTAATAATTCTGTTGAAAAAACTAGAAAAAATAAACAAGAAATTTAATAATGAAAAGACATAATTTCGAAATGGAAAATAAAATTGTTGAAGGAATTGTAGCGAAGAAAAAAGTAAAGGAAGAACCAAAAAAAATGGACAATAATTATATTATCAAATACAAATATACAATTTTGTAAAAAAAATAAATATAAAAATTTAGTTGTGTGTTTGATATATGAATTATCAGAAAAAATTAATACAAATTAAATTGAGATATGTCATCAAGCCCTGGTACTCATTGGGTTTGTTACTAAACAATTTATAATGATATTTATTATTTCAATTAATTTGGTGTAAATATTCCTAAAGAATTAATTAATTATTTCAAAAATCATCAAATTTATTATAATGATGATAGAATACAAACTTTGATTCTGTTTTATGTGGTCACTTATGTTGAGTAGTAGAGGAGAGGAGGGTAGCCCCGGCCACGTAAGTAAAACTCATGACATTTTGAAAATCAACAGAATTAAATGTTTATTTTTATACTAGAATGGAAATACAACATATCTCTCACAATTGTAATTCAGTAACAATCTGGTAGGTGCATTATATTAGCTCATATCAAGTCTTGAAATCAGGCTTCAATTTTCAGTGGATGCATTTTTGGAGGGTAGTCCCGGACATAGATTTAACGATGACCAAACCGTTTTTGGTCTTACATACATCACAAAAGTAGTATTCCTCCAAAGAGTCAATGTCCACACACGCTTCGTGCGCCCAGTCTTCGCATTTATGACACTGGATCCAGTCTTCTTGGAACGTTTCTTCGCAAATGATGCATTCTGTATCCTGGTCTCTTTGTTGCTGAACCAAACCTTGAATGTTCTTCTTTGTTTTCATTTTATTAACTGCCGCCTTGTTTTTATTGGTTGCAGCCTTTTTCTCTGCCAGCNAACAAATCTCGAATGTTCTTCTTTGTTTTCATTTTATTAACTGCCGCCTTGTTTTTATTGGTTGCAGCCTTTTTCTCTGCCAGCGCGTTTTTGAACGGCGAAGATGTCAGAATCTCACTCTTTTGTGTTTTTCGGGAACATACTGCAAGACGTTTCTTAGAACCATCAGGAAAAGGGCTCAACTGTTTGAGCCATTCATTTGCTATAGTCTCCTTATATCTCTCAGCTTCTTCTCTCGCAGATGCAGTTTTTTCCTGGACAGATAGCATAGCCTGTTTCATTTTATTTTCATCCCAATTTCCTCTGTGTGTAATTCTTCCCTTGACATTTGACAATTTTGAAGTGGTTCAGCAAAAGAAAACAAATTTTTACACACTTGCTTTAACATTGCATTACAATAACTAAACATTTCTCCATCGAAAAATGTCCGGGGTTACCTGACAACATCGTGTCCGGTGGTACCCGACCTCCACACTCTATGTTTTTATTTAATATCAACAACGTCAATAAATATAACCTAAATTATTAACCTAACTTATACACTTGAATCAATATCTTAAAGGATAATCAAAAAATCATGGTGAAGTACTTACATTTTATAAACAATAACTGAGTTCAAAATGTAAACGGCGCACACCACAATATAGGCACAGACAAATGAACGATTTTAACGTGTTGTTCGCTCGGCGGTCGCGTCCGGGTTGATTCGATTATACTGCTAAATAGCGCTGCGGTCGTTGTGGCGTGTTATTAGTTTACCTATGTGCGCGGGATTGTTTAAAACTAACACTGGCCGGGGCTATCCGACTCTCCCCTACTAGATTTATTTTATAATGGATTTAATTTTTCTAACATATTTCTCTATTATTTAATGACAGATTTATTCGGAAAACCGTTAAGAGCAATCATCAGAGCAGGCCTAACTCAGCTGCTGTATAACATCTGTGTTTGGGTGTGCGTGTTCCTACGCCATAAACGGGTGTAAAAAGGGAAGATAATACAGTTTAGCATTCCAGTTTACGATACCAAGTGGCAAGTAGCTTCGAGTCATCAGCTTACAGCATCCCTGTGCACCTACAATATGCTATAACTGTGTGCATTGCGCTCGTTCTCGAATGATTACTCGAAGTTTTTCGCGTTGACGAAGGAGGACAAGTTTCTTCTTAATGACGGAAGATTGGTCCTATTAGGACGGAATGGAGATTTGTGCACAATGTTTGTCTTTAAAGCCATTTCAAAATGTTGGAAAATGACATTTTTAATGTAGTTATATAGAATTNACGACATTTTTAATGCAGTTATATAGAATTATCAATTCATTTTCAAACCATGTTGAACACTAGGAGGACCCTTCATTATCGTTTTACCTCCTTTCCTGTTCGATCAGAAATGATCCACGTGGAATAATGGCTGCATAATCCTCCGAGTCTTGACAGACTGCATCACTGATTTGACTGGTATGTGATGCACGGTCTCAAATAGTTGTTGGGGTAAATATTTTAAAATTTATGATAGAATGAAAAATGTATACCAAAAAACAATTTTAATGATTATGTCCAAATTTCAAATTTCATGATTTCGAAGACAGACCTAAATTTTTCATAAAATCAGAATAAATAAATGATTAAAAAAATGTATAGTAAAAATTAAATTATTTTACCTGGTGCCATTAAGTATATATTAAGCAAATTTCATTCTACCATAGTAAACATATTTGCTCATATATCTGCATTGACTAAATATATTTAAAGCGAAAATTTTAATAAATTTAAACATTACCCTGCTTTAAAAAGTGAAATAACTAATTATATGAAAAATTATATTTGATTAATTTAAAAATGATGTAGCTTTGAAAACTGAGTTAAATAATTAGGCTACAAATAAAAATAGTAATGATTTTAAAAATTATGCAGCTTTGAAAACTGAGTTAAATAATCATGACACAAATAAAAATTCTTAATCTTTTTGAAATGAAGTTCCTTTGAAAACTGAATTAAAATATTATATTCAAATGAGCAATTTAATGATTTCGAAAAAAGACATTAAAAATATTATAATAAATAGAATAATGAATATGATGAAAAAATAAATGAATAATTATGTTAAAAGCAATCAATTAAACAAATATGTAATAAAAATCAATTTAATGAATATGTTATGCATAATCAATTAAATAAATACGTCAAGAATCACAAATTTGATGATTGTGCTGATAGAACAAAGAAATATACAAACACGTTAGATCAACTCGTTTCCTAATAAAATTTAAACAAATATATTCGATTATATCAATACAAATAAATATCGTTTAAATAATTATGCATGAAAAACTGAACTTAACAAATCTTAGTCTATCCCTTAAAAATTATTGTGATAGAACGATAAACTTAAAAGTTAATAAAATTAAATGTGATAAAAATAATATAAAAAAATTCCTTTACAAATTTAATTAATTAATTACTTTTTAATGAAATATTTGAAAAACTGACCATGTTTCTCATAAAGTATTATTAAAATCTAATATGCAGATATTTCAGATTGAAGCAAAATATTCGGATCTAAACAAGGTATTTTATATAAACAATGCATTTAACATAAACAACAAAAAATGCGTGCTTTTTACAACCTCATTGATGGAACAGTGGTTGGTATATTTGGTCTCGACAGTAAGACAATTAAGAAAATTGAGTCTTATTTTAAATGCAGTTAGAGCACAAGCTCAAACAAAGCAATGTTTTTTTAATAGGAAATGGCAATATATTATTAAAGGGATCAAAAATGTTCCTCATGAATGATAAAGATATTTCTGTCATTGTTGTTAATTAAAAAAATTAATTATCTTATATAAATTTATATCTGTGACAATTTATATATTTACAAATTAATAATAAAGAAAAACTATTTTGGTAATAAAAACAAAAGATTAACAAATATTACTAATCCAATCACTCCAAATGATGCGTTAAATTTTAAATATTTAATTATAATAAAATACAATCAATAAGTTTATCAGGAAAATTAACAACTAGACAAACTAATAAATGTTTTTAATTAAATAACTGATTTTGCTGTTTTTCATTTTTATTCTATCGTACAGTTTTTAGAATTAATACAGATATTCATGATACATCAATTTAAAGAATTAATAGAAGAGTATATGATTTAGATTTTTCAAAACCATTTCCTAAAAAAAATTGTTATCAAATACTTTTAAATTAGTTTATGGAATTCAAGTGACTAAAGGCTATGAAATAAATATTTTTATATGTTTGTGGTTTAAAAAGAAATATAAAAAAAAATGTTGTGAAAAAATGGATAAAACTTGGTGTTTAAAGTGCATAAAAGTAACCAGAAGTATTAATATAAAAATTTAAAAACAACAAATGGAAAACAATTACAAAAATATATGTGCAATCCGTGGATATAAAACATCATCATTTTTAAATTTAAAAAAAAACGACCATTCGCGAAGGCATAACTAATTACTTAATTTTCCTTGAATAAAAGTAATTTCTAATGAAAAAGATGATTTATGCAAGCTCTAATAATAAGGGTTATAAATATATTTGAACAATTATCGATGTTTCTTCAAAATATGCATTTGCTTTTCCAGTTAAAGTTAAATCTGGTGATAATATCATAAACACTTTTGAACCAATTTTCAAAACAAGAAAACCAAATTTTTTACAAACAAGTAATGGTTCCAAATTTTATAATTTAAAATTTAAAGATTTAATGAAAAATATAATATAAATCATTATTCATCATTTATTGAACTTAAAGCTAGTGTTGTTGAAAGTTTTAATAAAACAGAAAAACCTGTGGAAAAAATTTGCTTTTAATGCAGCTAAAAATGTGTTGAAATTTCATACGAATCAATTAAAGAATGTAATAATATCCATAGAACTATTTTAAAAAATGATGTTAATAAAAATAATAATAAAATATTCAGGCACTGAGAAGCCAGCTGCTGAAATTATTGAACAAATATTTAAACATTTAAGTGCCAAAATTATTGGTGCCTGAATCAAAGTATAAAATTAGCGATATAGCAATAATTATTTAAAAAAATGCTTTTAAAACGTAATACTGCAAATGGATTAAAATAATCAAAATGGATAAGGTGTTAAATTATGATGTACGAAATTATATTTTAAAATATATGAATGATGAATTAAAAATACATTTTTGTGAATATGAAATTTTGAAAACTAATTATCCTGATTAATATTTAGTTGAAAAAGTTTATAAAACAAAATGTGATAAAATTTATGTTAAATGGTTTTCATTTGATAATTTACATAATAGTTGGATAAATAAAAATGATATTGTTTTATAGAATGAGATCCTCAATTTTCGCAGGTCTTAAATTTATATAAATTAAATTTTTAATTTTTAAGGGTACCCAAATTGGCTACTCCTTTAATATCCTTAATTTTTTCTATTAAAAGTTTTAAGTTATTTATTTTACTAATTTTAACAGATCCATTTAGATCTCCTAAATATCCTAAACAATTATTTAAATTTAATTTTTTTAAATTAACATAAATCATGTATAAATGGGAACTACATATAAAAACGAGCACCTCTCTTATTTTATTTAACACTTTTCCATTGAGATAATAATAATGTTACAAAATTTGTAGATTAATTACCTTAATTTGATGGCATTTTTATTTAATATATTTAATATTTTCACAATTAAAATCTAAATCATAAATACATTTTAATAAGGACTCATGGTATTACAGTTTTCATTGTCAATAAAACAAATTACTATTGTATAGACTTATCAAAACTAATTTTTCAAGTATTTTTCTAAAATGTTTAAGGTAAAAAAGAAATGAACGATCAGGAATGGAGGCCACTGGCTGGGTAGTTTGGCAGCGGGGAAATATTTACTCCACCGCAAGAGGAAGTTCTAGTCGAGTACACTAAGCTGTCATCTTACATATATTTGGCTTGCCACCTCTAGGAGTTAGGCGCCTTGCTTTCTTATGTGCCAGAAAATTTGGAATCAAGATGCCCCAGACTTGGGTTGAAAATGCAACTAGCTTGTTCTGACTGGTTTTCCGGGCAGCCATAAGAACGCCCGAAGCTGCAAGACTTTAGAGAGCATCGTCTTTCAACAAGGTTAACATCAAAGGTTTCTTTGGCAAACTTGAAGAACTTTACAATCGTTACCACTTTGGACCATCTGACATTTACAATACAGATGAAACTGGGGTTACGTCTGTACAAATACTAGTTAAAAGAGTGTCTAGGAAGGGAGTCAAGCAAGTAGGAGCTATGACTACTGACGAGAAAAGGGGGGGGGGGGCTTGTTACTCTATGCACAGCTGTAAACGCTGCGAGAAAAGCAATCCCACCCAGGTTTGTATTCCCGCGAGTGCGATATCAAAACCATTTTATAGGAGATGGATCACCAGGCTGTGTATGTGCAGGAAATCGTTCAAAGTGGATGACCGAAGCAGAATTTCTCATGTTTATAAAGCACTTCGTTCATTCTGTGCGTTCTTCAAAAGAGAGGCTCCTCCTTCTCCTATTGGACAACCACCTGTCTCACCTCTCGCCAAATATTCTCGACTACCCAAAGAACAATGGGGTAGTGATGTTATCATTCCCACCACCCTGTACACGTCGGCTACAACCCTTAGACCGCAGAGTATATGTACCTCTTAAGAGGCACATAAATACGGCAATGGATGGCTGGATTTGTAGTCACCATTCCCCAAGGGTTTCTGCTGTGATGGAGGGAGAGCAAACCACTGTCAGAAGCGTAACGATATATGACATTCCAGCGGTTGTAAATGTGGCATTTCCACTTGCCATGAGTGCAACAAATAATCAACATGGCTTCCAGTAATGCGGGATATTCCCGTTCATTCGCGAAGTCTTCACTGAGGCTGACTTTGAGCAGTCTTTTTTCACTGAAAGGCCAAATCCTGCAGCGAGCACTTCAGATAATGTGTCTTCTTTGCCTAATCCAGTAACGAACACTTCAGTTGATGAATCTTCTGTGCCGAATCCTTCAGCGAGCATTTCAGATAATGTGTCTTCTTTGCTTAATCCAGCACGGAACACTCCAGTTCTTGATACTTCTAAGCTGACTCAAATAGCAAACATTTCAGCTGATAGTTCTGTGGTGGAAAGCAATCTTAACAGATTTCCGATGTCATTGAATTCCGACAGAGAAAACAATGCATGAGAAACTACACATGTTGCCAATTCAAATGAATCTGCGAAAATTCGGTCGTCAACGCCAGTAGCGCAATCTAAGCCAACTGGTTCTGAAGTCGTAAAATCAAAACGTCATTTTTCACCTGAGTCAGTGCTACCATTTCCTAAATCGGAGACAAGGAAAACAACAAGGAAGAAAATCCAGCGTAAATGTGCCATGTTAACAGAGAGAGAGAGAGAGAGAGAGATAGATAGAGAGAGAGGGAGAGAGAGTTAACAGACACCCCTGAGAAGCAAGCTATAGAAAATTAATACAATAAAAGGAAAATTTCCAAGAGCAAACCCCCAGAAAAAAAGAAGAAAGTTACTGCAACATCAGTCTTGAAAAAACATAAGGAGGAATTTTGAAATAACTTCATGTGAAGACGAAGAAGATGATGAAGCTTGTGTGTTAAACACACAAAAATCTGCATAGAACCGTTTTCAATAAGCAAACCTGGGGAGGAGTGGGTACAATGCATAGACTGCAAGCACTGGGCACATTTTTCATGTGTGAAGGAGTCAAAGATGTATATATTCCATAACTGCACGTCAGATGGGATTTCTGACTAAGTTAAGTAAGAACAATTTTCAGGAGCATTCTTCAATAAATTATTTTATGCTTTATTTGTTTGTAATATTTTCAGCGACATTTGTGTTTTCTTGAATATTTTATTGGCAGATACCTTAATCTTTCTAGCTGAAATAGATGTTTCGTAGTATAAATATTAATATATGAGATAGGAAGCATGTTTTTGTTACCTGTGTATATGAATCTTAAAAAAGTATTTAAAAACTTAAAAAATATTTGCATTAAGAACTAAATTTATTACTTTTTAAGAAAATGTTTCCTCAATTATGTGTATTGAGCATTACTTTTGTTTATATGTAATGCTTTGTATTTATATGTAAAGTAACACTTTTTTAGAAATAAAATTAATTAATTTATGTATTGTTACCATCAACCCCAAGTGCTGTTACAATCAAACCCACTATGGAGGTGGTTGTAACATTCTGACTCAACTTAGTTTTACCCACATATTTAAAAAAAACGGATGACTTAAAAAACTTTAAATATCTTATGAGTCATAAATAACACCCAAGGTTTTCTATTACTGTGATTTCTTTTACGAAAAATTTAAAAGTTTCATAATTATTTGTGACAAAAGTTGAAATGTTACAATTATCCCCGGTCTCCCCTTATATTAATTACATTTCGCACAACATATTTAAAACTTAATATAAATAATAATACAATTACAATGGTTGATAAAATTGAAAAATTATTATTTCTAAAGGTCAATACAATATTGAATCATTAGAAAAATGTATATGATCCATTAAAAAAATTGTTTTTTAAAGAAATAATGTAAGTAATACAATAATTATGTAGAGTTAATTTGATATAAAATTAAATTATCAATTATAAGACATTAAAATTTGAAAGAAAAATTAATTAAAAATAATTTTGCTAATAAGATAACTTATTTTAACACGTTTGAAACTATTAATACACAATGGGATTAAGCATATGGAATGTTTATAAAATATGATGAATTAAGTCATTTAGAAACTAATATTAATACTAGTGCAAGCCAAAAGCAATGTTTGGTTTTCATGATTATATTGTATACGAGCCATCTTACTCTTTATTAAATAAAGTTAATAATAAAAAAAACTTAATAATATTGGTTTAGTAATTAGAGATTAACATAATAATTTAATTGCTTTTGTTGGTGCCAAAATAGAAAATATTTTAGAAATGAAAGATATTTAATTTATTTTCTCACCGGTGTGAAGCCATCAGCTCAAAATTATTCAATAATTATTTCAATTTTATAAAGGTGAATAATAACAAATTTTAATTTTTAATTTTTATAGGTTAGGTTGAGACCCAAAACTATAATTATTGAAAAATAGATTTTAAATTCTATGTGTTATGGGATTTCAGTGCCTGTATTCTGTAAAAAATACAGAAGTTTCATATTATATGATTATCTACCCTGAAAAACTAATTAATAATAACTACTAATGTAAATCTGATTATATCCAAATGGTACTGCGTGTAATATATTTTCTGAAATTATTTTGTTATTATCTTCATAACTTAATGCAATTTTTTTTGTTGGAACTGCATAGACTTCGTGTTTATAATATTTTAATTAATTCATTTTTCTAAATATTTTCTTATTTTCAAGAAAATATATCTTATAATCGTCTTATTTTATTTTATTTGAAACCACTATTTTTTTAACGCCTTTATATTTTTTAGTTTCTTTTTTATCCATTTTTATTGCATACATTTTTTATTTTAATCCAGCATATTTTGTCATCATTTTTCCATTATTTTCATATTTCATTATGCCAACAATTTTTTTTATTTGTAGAATGACATATACGTATTATTATTATTTTTTTGGATAATCACTAGTATCAAATGCATTTATTTCTTTCATATCCAAATAAAAATCGTTAGTTTTTATCTTATATATTAAAGGATCTTTATCATGTTGACCTAATTCTATTTTTACTTTGTATTTTGGTTTGATAATTATGTAACAAAAATTACATATAATTTTTTAGAAATTCCTATTATTGACATCCCAAAATAAATTGGTTTAATAAGTAATAATTTTATTTTATTTATATAGACAGCTGCTAAATTTTCATTGAATATTGTTGTGTGTGTATAATTAGGTTTTCATACTAATTTTCAAAATGCAATAGAATTATTAACTCGTTTTATGCACTTTTTTTCTTATATTTCCATAGTTTTACCATAAATTGGATTATTAATTATTTTATAAAAATTATTTTCAAAATTATTTTCTGCATTTGTGCTCATTTGTGTATTAAGGTCAATACATTTTTTATACCAATTTTATTGAATAAATTTTAATATATAATGAATATTTTTAATATTACACCATTCTCTAAACATAATTTTAAAGTTGTATAATGTAAAACATATTCTTATTTATTTGCTTAAGTTGTAATGTATTTTTTCTTACTTATAGAGCTAAAGTAATATCTTTAAGAAAATTATATTTAGGATATTCTAAATCAACTTCTAATATATACCATTCTTCTTAATCCTTTGGTAGATGTGTAAGATTTGTAACAGTACCCGTTTTTAAAGCGTATTTGTTTAGGTTTTTATTATTTTAAGCTGGATACTTATTATTTTTACCTGTAATTGAAAGCCCCTGCTCTAAGGAATAGATAGTATTGTATTTCAGGATATCACCTCAAAAAATATTATTTGTGGAGTTTATTTGCTTAGTGTCTCCTCTTTTGACAGTTCTGTTATTTTCGTTTATTTTATAAGTTGACTGGTCTCACTTATCTTTGGAAGTGTTAGTATTTTATTGCAGATATCTCTATTTACATTACCTGGTGTTATCAATCAAGATTTTCAATGGAGAAATTAACCTTGTCAAAGAATGATAAGATTGTATTACGTGTCAGGAAGTGACTCATATCTGGGATTTTCCCGTTTTAACTAGCATCGTCGTGAGAACCACTAGGACACTCTTCAGACACCGTCCAGAGCGGTTCGTCATAACTTTTCCTTCAACGAAGTTGTCGTTAATTTTACTTAAAACCCCCCATAATAAGACAGGAAGGTGTTGAGTGGCGTCTTAGTGTTAAATATGGCGGACATGTTTAAGAAGAGGACCGAAACCACATTGATTTTAGTTTTTCATTGCTTCAAAACTGAGGGAGCTACCATCTCCACTACTAGCCTAGCTTAAGTATGATTACTTATGGGTATGATTCAGCATCGACAGACGAACTGTTGTATATGTGCGAAGTAGTAATTTTATGGAACAATTTTCATTACAAAATTTTTAATCGGAAATTTTTAAGTTGAATTATGGACTTTAATTTTCTCATAATTATTCATGAAGATTGTGGCTTATTTAAAGAACGTTAACCAGAAGCCAGTGGAATATATTCCCATTCTCTACAGCCGAGCATAAAAAACTTTCAATTAAGATTAGATTTTTGAGAGTAATTTTGCGCCAGTCCAATTTCTCACGTAAATTGCTATCTAGTCTGGTAATTTTAGTGAGGTGATTAATATTTCAGATATCACACAGTTAATTTTATTTTAACGACAGCATTTCCGGTTTTTAATAATTTACAGTTATTTCCTAAACTTATTAATTATTTTTTCATAATTAATTTGAATTTTTCACGCAATTCCTTTTGCTTAATAAAGAGTCATTTTTACACATAATTACAGTTATGTGTTTTGTACAGTGTTACAAAATAGTTTGATTTGTGATTTTCAAGGGTATTTCTTTTGAGTGTTTTTCTTACATATAGTATGAAAATTTGGGTGTTGTCCTTATCTACCTTTTTGAACTGCTATATGTCATGTATGTTCTGAACGGAATTAGAATTTCTCGAATGATTGTTTTGACGTGACAACGTCTTAAATTAGGTTGCGGCTGGGAGTCACTTATGAAAAAGTGTAACGCTCGGTAACGTTACGATGAGTCACCGAACGAGAGAGAGGCCCGCCGAATGCCTTGCGTCTCTCTCCCACTCAACTATGATCGGTCTGCCGCGCGCGCAGCACTACGTTGTCACGTAAAATCTTCGCCCGTAAAACCGACTTTACAGGCAACCATTTTTTTTTTAATGTGTTTCAACAATCATACTGATCACTTACCCGCATTGGAAACAAATATTCAGCAATTATTTCATTATATTTTCAAGGGTAAAAAGCATTTTTCCCATGCTATTAAAGTCACAAAGGGAAGCCGCTTTGATTGGCATCACTACGTAACAGCTAACCGCAGCGAGCAAAGAGAACATACGTAGCGTCTTGGCAAATCTACTTTGCTTCTCACACACGCCCGAAATAAACCTACATAATCTATTCATTCAAAATCTCTTTCTTTTTCACAACAACATGTATTACTGCCAAACATTATTAAGCCACTTAGTATCATAAGTAATTGATTAATTGTTTGAAAGCATTACTTTTCAAATATAAGAGTACGTACATTTTGCCTACAAACTGATCCTAGTAATATGTTACTAATTATATATTCAATTAGTTATTAATTGTCTAGAGGTAGACATAAATCTAATAATTGAAAATAGTATAAAAATGCACTGTAGTTTCAAAAATAACTATTTTAATTAACCCACTTGAATTTATAGACAACATATTTAATACACGAGTTAAAGATTCAAGGAATAATTGCAGCACAAAATGCTTATAGCCCTGGAGACCTTGAAAAACCCTCGAGTGCACCCCATACAATCTATCTAACTTTAATTTGCAATGCAAATGTGTATTATCTTTTAATTAGCAAATGATACACATTAAAAAATTTATACATGAAAAATTATATATATATTCTCACATCACTCGGAAAAACCGTCAGATTGTTTAAGTCCACAATAAAATTGATACTTTTTTACGTTTTCAGGCTTCAAACCCAGGTCCCTACGCCTTGCCTTAGAGTTACAGATTGCTTAAAACTTTGTATCAATTGCGCATGAATACAATACAGTAAAATATTAATATACGAATTTCGTTAATACGCTTTCACAACTACGGTCATTAGTCGAATTGCGTACCTCTTGTCTCACTCTGATTCTTATATCCGATGCCTAAAACTTACATTTCGCCTTTGTTGTATATTCCTGATACATTATCCCTTCACTCGGATAAAGCCGTCCAAATTTTTTCTAAGTCCGATATTAAATTTAATTTTTTATGGCTTCGGGTCTCGAACTGGAAGCCCTGCGACGTACCTCAATGAAGGATATTGCTTAAATATTTATATCGGGTGCACGTCAGTACTTTATCATTCAGAAATCCACGTACAAGTACAGTTAAAAATGATTCAATGCGCAGGTCAGTATTCGAACTGCGGATCCTATATCAGCCTGTAGTGTTCTATAGCCGATCCGAGCGTTCAGGGGCCAGGGCGAAGAGCGACGAGCCACCAGCCATGACGTAACAGGCAAGGTCGCAGCCAATGACCGAGCAGGAATGCCTTCGAGCATCTTGGACGATCTTGATGTGACGTCATGGCGGACATATTTCTTACCCTGTGCACCCAAATATACTAAACCATATAGTAACAGCATTCATTAGGAGCTTCAATTATGCACACGGAAATACTATTTTTCCAATCTATTTGCAAATTAGTGCTAGATAAAAAAATTGAACATTTTGCCATATTTCTGGAACAGTTCATCTCATTTTCACCAAATTGTGCACACCATAAATGCTACAGAACCCATGTAAACTTGCATTATTTAAGTGGGTCAGACAACGATGTAAAAATGGCGGTGCCATTAATAATTAAAATAAGTGTACCACATATATTAAAAAAATTAACCAAATTCAACCGAACTTTGTATGTTGACAGTATATATTAGAAGCACCACATACAGAGCTTTCTTCTTGGCAGTTTGGTACCGATTTTCACCAAGTTCTTCATGCAAGTAGTGCTATGGTAAGCCATAGAATATGGCATGTTTTAAGTGATTCAGTCAATTGCTTTCGAAATGAAGTTAGTACAGATTTAACTTTGCTGCCAAGCCTGGCAGGAATGTGGGTTACTTGCAGTAGACTGCTCAGCTAGCAAACGGGATGTTACTCGACACGCTTGCATTTCTGAAGCGTGGGGACGCTTTGCGCTCTAAAGAAGTGCAACATACTTTATTCTTACTGTAGAACAATTGTGTATAGTTTTGGACAGTTTGCTGTGTCCCCTGTGCTCTGTGGGAATGGCTCCTGAACTAAATTTGGCCACCTTTGTGTCAATGCGCAGCGCACAATTTTGTATCCTTTCACCATCGGTAAATTTTTTTTTTTCAGAACTCTCTGCACAGCAACGGTCGCAACATGATGTGTTCGTCGTGTGCTCCCGTGTCCGGGGAGGTTGCTGCAGGCGGATAATTCCTCTGCAGGCTTGTTTTTCTTTTAGAACCGTAGTAGTACAGATATAGTTTAGTAAAAATGTAGGAAATTAAATTAGTGATTTATTTTTAATGAACTTACGCATTTTCGTCTCTTCCCTCCATGATGGGAGAGTACAGCATCAGTTTTTCTCCGGTAGTATTTGGCATGTTACAATGAATTTGGAACAGGTAATTAAATTTCTGCGAACTTTCTTGTTCATGTGTTTCAGAGGGATCATGTTTTGGACGAAATTTCATTCCAAGTTTCACTCGAAGTATTATTTCAACTATTCATCTCTTCAACATTCCGGTACTACTATTCCGCCAAATTCTTGTGTTTGCCTGGAGAAGTATCAGCTAAGTGCTAATGGAACGTTATTTATTAATCTTGTTGTCTTGTGGACCACATTACTACGTAACTTCGTCATAATTGCTTGAACTCATTTCTTATAACGTTTGTGGCATAAAATGTGNGGAATTTCATTCCAAGTTTCACTCGAAGTATTATTTCAACTATTCATCTCTTCAACATTCCGGTACTACTATTCCGCCAAATTCTTGTGTTTGCCTGGAGAAGTATCAGCTAAGTGCTAATGGAACGTTATTTATTAATCTTGTTGTCGTGTGGACCACATTACTACGTAACTTCGTCATAATTGCTTGAACTCATTTCTTATAACGTTTGTGGCATAAAATGTGATTTAAATGATGAACGTTGAAACCTTAGTTGATGTTAAGAACTTGAAAAGTTAACATCGATTTGGAAGCATTCTCTCGCTATATAGTGAAGATGAATTGCGAACACAAAGGCCTGCATATATCTCAACGAATATACAGCCACGACCTTCATCATCGCTGCCTGGTTGATTCTGCGATAGAGTTTTTGCCTTCTGTCAAAATGCTCGGCGACATGAGAGAACCGTCTGTATGAAGAGTCCTTTTCGCATGAGGAAGCATTACGATATAGGTATGGTGCAGTTAATGCAAGGCGAAACATTGAAGAGCCACATCAGGAACTGCAAGGATTACTCTTTTGTGAGCCAGCAAGTGTTGCCGTCAATACTTCTTCCTGCAGCGATGGGTACTGATTCTGCAGGCGATTATGATGAGACAGATGATGATGGAAAGAGTGACCTGCGTCGTGCAGTAGAGTCGGTTTGCGGAGAATGTACACTTGTGAGACTTTCGCGGGAAATCGATGAACTGCAAAATAAACGCCCATCAGCTCTAAATAATGATGACAATACAACTCCTGCTACAAAGAAAAGTAAGCTTGATACTGAGGACAAAACAGGAGGTGAAGATGACCGAGAATATAGCATTGTGAAAATGAACATGAAGACAGTTATTATGCTGAAGACGATAGCGATTTTCTCGATGCACTAACACACCCCTCTACCATATTTTCTGCAACGAGCGACGTGAAGAAGGCAGAAGACGCTGAGAATACTGGCTCCCTATTTCCCGAAGAACCAAATGAACTTCTTGATAGACTCAGACATCGGATCGCTTCGCAACAAAGTGGAAATTTCTCGCACATTAACGAGATATCTTCAATCATTAGAGAACTTAAAGAGAACGGTTACATCTCATAATGCGATGAACTGCTTTCTTCTGAAATTGTAATTAAAAAATAATACTAAATTATTATTTTTTAAATCATTGTTTTTTTTTCTCCTTTTTTATGTGTGTCGTAAACTTTATGCCCCACAGCTTTAAAATGGTGCTATTAGCACTCAACTATTAAGGTAAAGATCCGCATACAGATTATTAATGAAAACTTTAAGTATAAAAATGTATCGATAGTGGACTGCACGCAAAACATTAAGTCTGTCGACATGTACAAATTTGGAGACAGTTGGCGAACGAATGTAATTTATATACATATGGGTGGGGATAAAACGGAAAGATTGTGAGACTGATAAAAAGATTGCTACATATTGCGAAATATTGATGAAAAGATTGCTGAGGATTTTCGAAAATTGATGCAAAAATTTTGAAAGATTGATGGAAATATTTCTAAAGATTGATGGAAATATAACGAAATATTAATAGAAAGATTAATGGAATGACTGGTCGAAAGACTGACGGAAATAATGCCAGATTGATCGAATGATTGGAAGATTGATATAAATATTGCGAAAGATTGAGGACAAGATTGCTGCGGATTGGTGATGATTGGCAAAGATTGATGGAAAGATTGTGAAAGATTGATGAAAAATTAAGAAATATTGGTGGAAAGATTGCAGGATTAGTGGAAGTATTGCAAAATATTGATGGAAAGATTGCGGAAGATTGACTGACAGATTGATTGAAAGATTGGAAGATTGATAGAAAAAATTTAAGATCGATGGAAAGATTGTGAAACATTGATGAAAATAATGATAAAGTTATAAAAATATTGAAGAAATAATTTGACGATTGACAGATTGATGGTTAAGAAGAGAACGAAAGATAACACTTTTATTACCCTAGCTGTCATCGTACATTCCAAGTGTCAAGGGCCTAGCACTATAGGTTCGTAAACATAGACAACTATGACCATAAAAGTGTTGGCAGATGCTGACCCATTTCATAGTTATAACTTACTTTAGCAGTGAGTCGCTACTTATATGATGGGCTTGCGTTGGTACCATATAAATATATTAAAAAGAAGATCTGATTACCGTAGTTTTATTTCTACAAAACAGTCGAGACAATCTATAATGAGCATAATCCGACATCGTGTAATAATTAGACTTCAAGAAAGGACACCGGAAATGAAGTAACTGAATCAGAGACTTTTGCATGGTTAAGGTATACTCTATGTACAATTTCTGTACAATTAATAAACAATTTTCTTAAAATTAATTGTTTAAATTTTTTAAAAATGGGTGCGTGTTCTTATGTATGCGCGTTAGAAGTTATACTTATATGGCATGACTAAAATAAAATTTTATTATGAATGAAAATAATTTATATAAGTAGGAAAAAATATAAAATGACCGAAGGAAGACATTAAAAACAATTAATAAAGGTTTGATTAAATAATATAATTAAATTACCCTCAAAGCGACAACATATTTTAATAATTCTTACAAAAATATAACCTCAAATACTTGAAAACACTTTCAAAATTTTATTATACCATTTTTGTCATTTACAAATTTTTCACGGCACAATGTAAGAAAAATTAAGTAATACGATATATATGGACATATTCACAATGAATTACTTATATAAATGTAATGTTTTTCAATTTGTTTATTACATGAACCGATTTTCTGTTGGTTTTAAATATAACCACGTGCTATGTTGTGTATCTTGCGTTTGTATGTAGCTACACGATACGCGCATTCGCGTTGGGTCGCACCCCTACCGCGTTCACTGTCGAATTTCTTTACACTGTGTGCGCGCAATTTCCATTGTAAAGTAAACTTTTACCCTCAATGCGCCAAAATAAGTATAACTTCAAAAATAATTTTTAAAACCCTATAATAAATACAGGTTTTCAATTTGTCATACCTTATGCCTGTAAAACCAATATAGTTTCCGAGAAACATGTGTATATGTTTGAAAATGAGTGGGCGTAACTGCTGAGATCGTTCGGGTAGGCCAGTAGACTCGAGTCTAGCGCCAAAGAAGCGATTCCCAGTAAGCGAGCCTCACGAGCCTCATTTCCTCTTTTAAAATGCATTGTCCCCGTAGCCCCATGTATACACTTGACGCTGTACCACCACTATGGAAGACAGGGTGGCTTATAGTGTCGTAGTTAATGCCTCCAGGCACAGACTATATGATGCCTGAAGGTTAAGGGGTTTTGCAATAATGTAGTCGTTTACTGTTTCATTTGAAGGACGAATATATTGTCTCGAATATATTCACAAAACAACATACATTAACACTTCCGAGGTGTGGTACTCTAATAATTTGAATTTGTTTACTCGGATTAACTGCTGACAACTTCGAGATGGAGGGAGGGGGCTTCTCTTGATGTTTATTGTATACTTAACTCTTGCTGGTATGATGTCAGCTGTGGAGGGTGAGCTCCGGCGATGGGCAGCCTTGGACAAAGGCCTGCAGGTGCTGCCATCTCACTGGACCGCTGTTCTACTGACGTGGCCGAGGGTCCGATGTGCCCCCGGCCCCCTCGGCGCGGTTGACTTCTCTCTGTGCGGCGATATTCAACTNGCCATCTCACTGGACCGCTGTTCTACTGACGTGGCCGAGGGTCCGATGTGCCCCCGGCCCCCTCGGCGCGGTTGACTTCTCTCTGTGCAGCGATATTCAACTAACTGCTCTCTCTAACTAACGTCTCTGGGCGGTAATAATTGACTGACCCGACTAACCTCTCGGCTCCGCAATAATCAACTGACCCTCACTTCTCTCGTAAAGGGGTTTTATGCTTGCCAGTGTCCCCCCTTAAGTGTCGGCAAATGTCTCTATTATTGGGGGGAGGGGTGAGGTGGTGGAATGCAGAACAATGCCTTTCAAAACACATGCCCTGGTTCCTGAAGGTTGGGGATGGAGGGTAGCACTTTGCTCCTAGCTTACTCTCGTCAGCTGTTTCTTGGTGCATTTCCACATTGTCCTGTGTTTAGCTAAGGGGGGAGGGGGATGTTCTTGGCACCAATATCCAGCTCGTCAGCTGTTTCTTCCGTGGTGCGTATTTTCTGAATCTAGGCAAAATACACATGATTATTTGGTGATATCTCGTGAAAACTCTGCGCTCCACAGATCTCACGGGCTGGCGAGAGGCGTAGGGGGGTCAGTGGTTGAAGGGGGGGTGGACGACGCCTCCGCGACATGTGTTATAGTCGCCACGCGCCTCCTTCTCGATTTGACCTTCCCCTGCGGTGACTAGGAGTGACACATGTCTCTCTAAGTCTCTACCCTGGTTATGTGGGGGGTAGGGGTGGTTGTGGAACAGCGTCGCTCTAATATTCCTAAACTGTCACATGTCAATTCCCCCCTTGTCTCTTCGGCGCTGGCACATTCCGTACCAAAAATCTCGGGTTTCTGCATAGTTTTCTTCTAGGGACTAACTTACTCTGTGCTCTGTTCATCTCGCCTCTGGTGTCGGCCNTCTCGGGTTTCTGCATAGTTTTCTTCTAGGGACTAACTTACTCTGTGCTCTGTTCATCTCGCCTCTGGTGTCGGCCTGCGCTGTTTCTCCGTGCGGCTGGCTGTCAGGCGTGGAGCGACAGCTGACTGGGACCTCTCCCTATGACTTCTCTTCCCCTTCGCGGTCCTCTTATCCAGACATTACTCACAGACCTGCATCCCNATTTTCTGAATCTAGGCAAAATACACATGATTATTTGGTGATATCTCGTGAAAACTCTGCGCTCCACAGATCTCACGGGCTGGCGAGAGGCGTAGGGGGGTCAGTGGTTGAAGGGGGGGTGGACGACGCCTCCGCGACATGTGTTATAGTCGCCACGCGCCTCCTTCTCGATTTGACCTTCCCCTGCGGTGACTAGGAGTGACACATGTATCTCTAAGTCTCTACCCTGGTTATGTGGGGGGTAGGGGTGGTTGTGGAACAGCGTCGCTCTAATATTCCTAAACTGTCACATGTCAATTCCCCCCTTGTCTCTTCGGCGCTGGCACATTCCGTACCAAAAATCTCGGGTTTCTGCATAGTTTTCTTCTAGGGACTAACTTACTCTGTGCTCTGTTCATCTCGCCTCTGGTGTCGGCCCGCGCTGTTTCTCCGTGCGGCTGGCTGTCAGGCGTGGAGCGACAGCTGACTGGGACCTCTCCCTATGACTTCTCTTCCCCTTCGCGGTCCTCTTATCCAGACATTACTCACAGACCTGCATCCCCCTGGTTAACAGGCGCGCCCCTACTTGTAAAAAGGGCCTAACACTCCAGGTCTGCGGTTACAATATACAAGGCTTTCTATTCACAAAAAACTGAGGTTCTATTACTGTGTTCTATTCCTACTGTCGACTACATTATGTTGCACACTTCTAACTCCTGGCTAACTATTTGAACTCTTTAAAAATAAACAAACGTAATACCACACCCCTCGGAGACTCAGTACAGTACACAATTATACATGGTTACTCACCAATTTACAGGGTACAACTTACACTTCAAAATTACCTTAATTGTTCTTCTGTGCTTCGGTCTCCTATTAAGGCGGAACACCTGATTGAGGTAGGCAAATAAACAGGTGGCTTATGGCCTGTATCTATTGCTCAGCTGGCTGCCAGCATTACGTTTTGGTGACAGGAATTAATTTTATGTTAAGTACGAATACTCAGGTCGTCAAAGAATAAACACTCTTAAATCTAGGCTGGTAACTCTGTTCAAGGGTTCACACTACTGACTGGCACTAGGCCAGTTTTTAACAAATGGCTGACGATAATACACAAAGCACACTGACACATGTTACGTTTTTACTTTAAAGATGACTCACAGGTCGTGGAAAGAAAAAATAATAACCTCTTTACTGTCTCTCGGCTGTTGCCCGCGGCGTGGCCGTTAGGGCAATGTAAACATAAACTCTCTCTCGGTAAACAACTTAAGAAACACATTTTACTTCGGTTCCCTGCGGAATGCATATAGTGGGTACATTGGAACTTGAATAAAAGTACACTCAGGCACACTTGAGTGGGGCATCTATAAGTCTTTTGGCTGAAGGCCTAACTTCCCTGGTCAAACTGTAAACAGTTCTTGTCGCACTTGATTGTTTGGTAGGTCGTATAACCTGACCTAGTTGTCTCAACGGGTGGCATGGGTATTCACTTACCCAACAGAGTCTGTTTCTGGCAGCTGCGGGTGGTTTCTTCTTACACCTTGCACTGGAACCTGGATGCGCCTCGGCATTCGTGGTGGTGAGGGGGTGAGGGCCGCCTGGCCTTCTCTCTCGGCGTTGACTTACTGGACTGCTGCGTTCCAGCCCCCTCCTCGGATCGTGACTGCGGATTCCCAGCTTCTTTTCTTGTTCGGTGCACTTCGCTTCTCGCCTACTGTCTATTCTGCGACCACTTTCTTCCCGCACGTGCTCGTTTTCCGTGTCTTCGCTCTCGCCTGTCTGTCCTGTCCTTCGCCCGATTGTACTTCTTTAGACTCATCTTCTTGTCCGTTCTCTTTCCACTCATTTTCCCGTGCGCTTATACTTTCTGGACGGTAATCAAGTCTCTGGCGGGCGGCGTGTTATCTCTCCGCCCGGTGTGCATCACTAGCCCGCTTCACACTTTGTTATCGCACCCGGCACGTATTAAAGGAGATAACGCATGGCACTCTATTTCTTATCGGTCAGCCCTGCGTGACTGAATACTCTGGTGTATTATCTGTGATAGTGCGCGCGGCAGCGCTGTGGGTACTACAGTAGATAACTTGTAGGGCTGTGTTGCCTTTGCGGCTTTTATCACTGTTGCCCATTATCTATCCCTGACCTGGGTCACTGTCCCATGACCTAGTGACCCACTGTGCTTCAGTGGCCTTGCTCCTCACGTCTCTGAGCATTTGTGGCCCTATAAGCGCTTCTCACCGGCGCGCTGCTTACTTTCTTGGCTTCGCAGTTATACCCTCGTCCGCCTGCCTAATTCTTCCATCATTGACATTGTCCCTCCTTCGGGGAAAGTATGACTTAATTTACTAGTCGGTTCGGTGCAGAATTTCATCCTTGTCCGCCTACTACACATCATCGACAGTGACCCTCCTGCAGGGCACTCATGACCTAACTTTACTATGGGTAGGCACGGAATTGCATCCTAGTCCGCCTACCACATGTCATTTCCCACAGTCTAGTGAAAATGACCTCGCATTTTCCTCCCGTTCCCGCTCCTCGCTACTGTCTATTCGCTAGACTCGCTCGATCGCACTCGTTCCCGCTCCTCGCTCTCTCGTCTGGGTGCCAAAGGGGTTTGAGACTCCCTTAAGTCTTTGGGTTCCTCCTTACTAGCTCGGTATCCCTGGTACTGTTCAGCCCGCCTAGTTCGACAATCTGGTACGGGTGAGACCCCTTTTCTCGGGTATACTGGTATAGTCTGGTTCTTGATATTGTCTGTACAGACGTATCTGTGCCCCACCGTTGGAAAGCCAAATAACAATGATGTGGGCTTGTCTAGGCCCCACAGCTGTGCGCCAAATAACAATGACGCTGTACTGCCACTGTGGAAGACAGGGTGGCTTATAGTGTCGTAGTTAATGCCTCCAGGCACAGACTATATGATGCCTGATGGTTAAGGGGTTTTGCAATAGTGTAGTCGTTTACTGTTTCATTTGAAGGACGAATATATTGTCTCAAATATATTCACAAAACAACATACATTAACACTTCCGAGGTGTGGTACTCTAATAGTTTGAATTTGACTACTCGGATTAACTGCTGACGACTTCCTGATGGAGGGGGGAGGCTTCTCTTGACGGTGATTGTATACTTAACTCTTGCTGATGTGATGTCAGCTGTGGAGGGTGAGCTCCGGTGATGGGCGGCCTTGGACAAAGGCCTGCAGGTGCTGCCATCTCACTGGACCGCTGTTCTACTGACGTGGCCGAGGGTCCGATGTGCCCCCGGCCCCCTCGGCGCGGTTGACTTCTCTCTGTGCAGCGATATTCAACTAACTGCTCTCTCTAACTAACGTCTCTGGGCGGTAATAATTGACTGACCCGACTAACCTCTCGGCTCCGCAATAATCAACTGACCCTCACTTCTCTCGTAAAGGGTTTTTATGCTTGCCAGTGTCTCCCCTTAAGTGTCGGCACATGTCTCTATTATTGGGGGAGGGGGATGTGGTGGAACGCAGAACAATGCCTTTCAAAACACGTGCCCTGGTTCCTGAAGGTTGGGGGTGGGGGGTAGCAGTTTGCTCCTAGCTTACTCTCGTCAGCTGTTTCTTGGTGCGTTTCCACATTGTCCTGTGTTTAGCTAAGGGGGGAGGGGGATGTTCTTGGCACCAATATCCAGCTCGTCAGCTGTTTCTTCCGCGGTGTGTGTTTTCTGAATTTAGGCGAATTGTACATGATTATTTTCTATCTCGTGAAACCTCTGCGATCAACAGATCTTACGGCTTGCTAGAGGCGTAGGGGTGTGGGGGGGTGGACGACCCCTCCGCGACACGTGTTATAGTCGCCATGCGCCTCCTTCTCGATTTGACCTTCCCCTGCGGTGACTAGGAGTGACACGTGTCTCTCTAAGTCTCTACCCTGGTTATGCGGGGGGTAGGGGTGGTTGTGGGCCAGCGTCGCTCTAATATTCCTAAACTGTCACAGGTCACACTACTGTGCACAAATAAATATATAAATGCAAACAACGACAGCATCGCATAATATTGGTCATTAAACTCAACAGCATCGGCAGAGAAATCCAAAATCTAAAATATTGAGTACGTTATTTCATCAAAGCTGGCTTTTATGGCTGTACTCGTGAATAAATATTATAAAATTATTTAGTGGAGTCTTTACAGTTTTACAACTTACAATTTATGTAAGCAAAGCTACTAAAAAAATTTAACCAGTTTTTATAAGTTACAGGGTTTATGTTTGTGTGGTCAAATTATTGGGCTGATGAAAAATGTGACACTCTACCAAAATATTTTACATCAATCTTTAGCAAAATAGTTATTTTTATGATTGTATTTTTCAGTTGTTTTATATACTCTGTGGGAATCCTGCTGGTGAATCATGGCTTTGCTCACATTTTATACATTCATATCAACTGTATATTTTACATGCACACGCATATATACTGTATGCATGGAATGATAAGTATTTTTTTATTGGATTAGTGAATTTTAGACATCAAAATAATGTATTTACATTAAATAAAGCACTTCAATTTAATATTTTTCTGAAGAAATATGAACTGTACATGTTCTTATTGTTTGAAATATCGTTCATATTTTAAAAATCAAATAATTTTTTTAAAAAATTTTAGAAATGTAGCTATAAATATAGCAAAATAACCTTATCAAAACATATGAAATAATGTAAATATTTTCTCTGAAAACAGGTGTTTGTAGTTAATATTTGTTTTCATAATTTTTCCATTAAATAAAGTGATTTGAGAAATTGTTATGCAACTGCAAAGCTGTTACGGAAAAGTGGTAAAACGCTATAAAAAACAAATTTAGATAGCAAATTGTTATATGAATGTTTAAAATACAATACAAGATTATCGATGGACTCTAACGCATAGGAAAATAACAGTAACGAATAACAGGAATACATTACTGTAATTTTAAATTGCTTTGTTTAACTGCATTAAATTCAAGAAATCCTAACCTATCTTCATGATAGGTGGATAGGTATGATGACGGCACGCTAACACGTATCGGAAAAAGTACAATCACCACTAACAGGAATAAACGACTGTAACTAAATCTTGTCAGAATAAGATTTAATCCTGCGAGTCCTATTTGTCCTTATTCCAAAGCGTAATTTGGCGCGCGCGCGCACACCCTGTGATTTACGTATAATAAAGTTGAGTTTAGTTCGATTAGGGCCTCTGCATTTGACATGGCTAGCTCTAACAGTACGCAAGTTCTCCCATTTTCACACTAACATGCAGTACCTCTATTGTGAATGAAATTTCCACTCTACCATACAACTGTGTACGACCCATTAAACTTATTAACCAAACAGCAGTGACGTTACTCACGCATGTAGGCAGCAGATACCTCTCCTTGCTGATAACAAACATAGGACATATGCACCTTCTATTGTATCAAATATGCACTCCACAAAAACACGTGTAATTCCCCACAATAATTAGATGTAACACTTCCACGTCGAAAAACGAAAAGAACCACGATATTTGGAATCATGAACCGCACTCACCAATACTCCTTCGAAAATAACTGTAAAATACCAGTAAAACATATATATTGAAGTTGCTGAACCAGATGCCAAATTCCACTTGAACATTGTTAAAGGCAGTAGCAACAGAACAGAAAAGATGAGTTTATATTCGCCTTTGTAAATTGTTAACACCACAATATGTCCACAAAGGGTCTCAACACTCAGTACAATATATATATATATATATATATATATATATATATATATATATTTACACACATATATTACTATTTCCAAATAACTTATTAAATGCTGTATACAGTTATACTTCAGTATCGAAACTGCACTCAGTGTAGAGGATGTTACTGTCTCGTATTACATGTCAGCGTGGAAATTGCAATACTTGCATACTGTCACCACTTAGCCAAGAATACCTAATTTAACTAAACCTAGCTGCACGATAGGTGGATCAAAGTGTGTGTGTGTGAGCTCGCACATGTGCACTAACGTTTTATTGCACGTAGGAATAAGTACACTAAAAATAGCAGGATTAAATCTTATCCTGACACGATTTAATTACAGTAGTTTATTTTCGGTAGTTCTTGAATTGTTCGCGACGCAAAATACAGTGTTGGCAAACCCACCCTCTGTGCTTCACCTATCGTGAAGTTAGGTTAAGTCAGATTAGGTCGTTTTGCATTTAACGTGTTTAAACAACCGAACTGACATACATTTTACATATATTTTACATTATTTACCACACAAATTCTCTAATCTACATGGCCTTTTTCACTGTCGTGTTTCAGAGTATGTACTGAGAATATTGTGATGCCCCTATCAACAAATTCATATTCTGCAGGATTAGCAATGTCAATAAATCTTTTATTTTTTTTTTTGAGAAAGACGTGATTCTAAACAAGTACCATCACTAAATAAGTCTTTTATGGCAAAATATTATTTAGTTTCCATAAATAGAATTGTAATTTTGCATGTGTGTAAATTTTATTAATTGTGTTCCCAAATTATTTGTAGGCCTACCTAAATTGAGATGGGCCATTTCATTACTACGTAAACACAATATTATCACTTCTTGTAACTGAACCCATATTTAAACTGACTATTCGTTGTTCATTAATGTGTGAATGCTAGATTGTCACTGCTTGCAACTGTATATGTAATCTGATTATTTTTTTTAGGAAATTTGAACTCGTAGATTAGTTAAGGGATGCAACTTTCTATCAGTGCACTAAGAGGGAGTGAAGAGATTTGGGCGGCTCTTAACAGTGGGGTCTTGGCAGCCAGTGAGGGTGATTGAGGTGAGTATGGAGCAGCGCTGGGCTGAAAGGTTGGGGGAAACGGGAGATCCCCGAGAAAACCCGCTGACCAACGGCATCGTCCGGCACGATTCCCACGTGCGAAAATCAGGAAGTGACCCACACAGGGATTGAACCCGGTTTGCGTTGGTGGTAGGCAAGCAGGCTAACCGCTCAGCCACCGCGGCCCCAGTACAATAAGACTTACGTCTTTATCGAAATATCATTTAAAGCTNAAGCAGGCTAACCGCTCAGCCACCGCGGCCCCAGTACAATAAGACTTACGTCTTTATCGAAATATCATTTAAAGCTACTCATATTAAATGCAACATAGCGACAAGAAATTTCATACTTATGGTAATCGAACACGTCTTTAAAACTTTGGAACACTCGCGCCGCAAAATTCAAATTTGACAAAGAAGCACAAATGTGGTTGAAACAAGTCTTTCAAGCTGAAATTTAAGTCTTTCAAGCTGAAATTTTACTACTTGGTGTATCGTTTCGGTATTTAAATCTTCTTCACGAGTGAGATAGACGTAATTTAGTGCCTTGAAGAATACTTACAATATATGAAACCACAAGGCACGTATACAGAAACATAACCCAATGTACATCGGACATATTACACTCAACGCAGCACGTTTGTGCGTATGAGTATTACCGTACTTAAGTTATACGAAACTGGGAATTATATCATCACAAAGCAACTGACCAAGTACATCTAACATAGGGTAGTGTAATTGCCTTGCTTTTAACGGAAAGCCAAATCCGAATTCAGCATTTTTTTTTTCATTCTGATAAATATAGGAACGACGGGGCAATGCTGCCAAAAGTATCCGATAACATATAATTATTTGTTATTGAAAATCTTTGAAAAAATTCCAAAAATTCTATTCAAAACAGATTAAAATTTATGTTACGGAAATCCCACGGGGAAAGAAATATTGTGTAGCCACAGACTAAAATCATGGCACTTCTGCCTCGGTAAATTATTTCAAAAGATTTTGGATATAGGGAATATCAACTGTTCCCAAATTATATAATGTAATTATTTAATTTAGTAATAGCAATGTATGATAAAAAAAATTGCCAATAAGCATACTGACAGGACGCAAGTGCGTGATAAATATTACTCTCCTTGCAATGTGTATTAACTAGCCCATATGCGGATTGATGCAAACAGCACTCACACTAAAGTTTAAACATTCATAAGTTTACGTAAGTATATAATTAAAGTGCATAAAAACGACGTCAAGTTCCTGTTACTTGCCATTGCAATTAGATATCATTACAATCTATGCAATATATGAAACGTTTTTATGGATAGGGTGGCATGCATCCCAATATCGCCAAACAGACATTCCGGTGATTTCATAAGCCTACCTTTCATTATGGATAGTAGGCTAAAAACAAGGTAGAACGGCGTTTACCAATAAGTTTTGAGAACGACGAATGATGAAATGCAATGGAAATACCTATTTTAAATAGTTCAAGTTACCTTATTACCCTGACTACATAATGATTGGCAGTTGGCCCACTCTCGTCGTCGATGTTTTATCTCGAGCTGCGATACCGCCAGGGCGTGAACTGTGGGCCAATGACGCAGAAGTAGGACAGCGGGTTGACGCATGCGCGCGGAGAGCAGCCCGGAACCAGTGCGACTGTTGTTTATCAGGAGTACAGTGTATTGCGGAACAAGGCGAGTTGCAGCGCGCAGGCGCGGACTTCCCGTGACGCCACCGGTCAGCCTTCACCTTGCCGCGCTGCGCTGTTTGTATACAAGTACATATAGCAGGGCCTGGCGTGCAGCCGGATCAGTCGCGGCTCGAGCTGCTGGTGAGTCGTAGCATCTGCCGACCTCTCCGTCAGACACACCCAGGTAAGGCATACGCAAGCTCAGAGCATACAACGTGACAGTAGAACATCCACGCGACCAGAATACTTGCGCTAAATTGATTCCCTATTGAATACTTATGTTTAATTTTTAGCCAATTAAATTTCGAGACGAGTTTGACGTGATTTGGCAGTGTTGGTGAATAATGGATTTTCTTAACGTAGTGTGATATTGTGTTGAAATTTTACAGCGATTTAAAATATTTAGCAATATTGCTTGTCTTAATTTTTTTTTCAATCATAAATATGTCATTAATCTTGAAAATTTTATTTTACTAATATATTAACCCTTATTTTCTAAGTTAATATCTTGCGACATGTCTTCGTTTCTGCAGCACAACTGTTCCTCCATTTTAAATAAACAACTCCATGGAAAAATTTTTGATCTGCTCCGATTGGCTGTTGCACCACTCGCCCGCACAAGAAATGAAATGTAACTATTTTCTTTGTCAAGTATGTCAGGATCTCTCACGCACACGGCTTGTTTTGCGAACTTGTGAATCAATAGCTTCGAAAACATGGCGATCAATTCTTGTGCACGCGACCCATGTCATGTGCTTTCTGTTACGCTTTCAATTGTGAACCAACCTTACGTGAGTAGTCTACGTCAGTGTTGCCAACTCGTGGGGAATTTTTTTCCCATTTGATTAGGATTCATCAGCTCTAAAATTTGGAAAAAGGTGAAAGGAAATTTTAACACGAGAATGTCTCGAATTAGGGAGAAACTAAGTGAAAACTCGTTTTGAATTTAAGTATTTCTCAGAATAAGTTTCATTTGTATACAATTTAAAACCAACATCATTATAATTAATTGAAAATAATCGGCAGCTAAAGTATGTAACTTGGGTTAGTGCCGAATTTCTAGCAATGAAACGACGAGGGGAGGNATTGAAAATAATCGGCAGCTAAAGTATGTAACTTGGGTTAGTGCCGAATTTCTAGCAATGAAACGACGAGGGGAGGAGAGAGCTTTAACTCAATTGGGTAATCAGGTTGGCGTTTCAAGACAATTAAATTGACTGCACTTTCAGCGTACAGGAAAATCATAAAAAAAACTGCATAACAAAATATACTTGTAGGTAATGCAAAACCTGAACAGTGTTAAAATAAGTTTGCATAGTTAATATGCGCGTGCAGATAGGAAGTGAAAGTATTTATGAGTGTTTATAAATACCTATCTTACTCTTGTAATATTACATCTGGAAACTGTACAAAGACTGCTAGAAATGTAACCAGTGTGTTAAGTAATTGAGTTTATGTTTTTTCTCCTGCTTTGTGGGGAATTCAGTAGTGATATTGCATATTTTTAGCTTCAGTATGGGACTTCCGCCCTCTTCTGGTTGGGAGCTCTGCCTACCCTGGGCGAGACGGCGCTCTCCACACGAATGATTTCACTTCCCACGTTTGTACCACACTGCTCAAGACATTATATAAATAATTATATATACACACATGAGACGATATTTTCCCTTATAGTTTTACTATATTACANATTGAAAATAATCGGCAGCTAAAGTATGTAACTTGGGTTAGTGCCGAATTTCTAGCAATGAAACGACGAGGGGAGGGGAGAGCTTTAACTCCATTGGCTAATCAGGTTGGCGTTTCAAGACAATTAAATTGACTGCACTTCCAGCGTACAGGAAAATCATAAAAAAAAACTTCATAACAAAATATACTTGTAGGTAATGCAAAACCTGAACAGTGTTAAAATAAGTTTGCATAGTTAATATGCGCGTGCAGATAGGAAGTGAAAGTATTTATGAGTGTTTATAAATACCTATCTTACACCTTGTGATATTACATCTGGAAACTGTACAAAGACTGCTAGAAATGTAACCAGTGTGTTAAGTAATTGAGTTTATGTTTTTTTCTCCTGCTTTGTGGGGAATTCAGTAGCGATATTGCATATTTTTAGCTTCAGTATGGGACGTCCACCCTCTTCTGGTCGGCAGCTCTGCCTACCCTGGGCGAGACGGCGCTCTCCACACGAATGATTTCACTTCCCACGTTTGTACCACACCGCTCAAGACATTATATAAATAATTATATATACACACATGAGACGATATTTTCCCTTATAGTTTTACTATATTACATAATTTTTTCGTTGTGATATGAAGTATTAGTCTGAAAGAAAGTATGACATTGGAAAAAAAATTGTTTTTAAAAATCACAAACCTATTATAGCAGTTTTAAATTCGTATTTCTTTTCGTAAAAATCTCAAAAAAAAAATATATATATAGTACGTCAGACTACAACTCCAAATTATTGTTTATAGAATATCATGAATAATATTTCTTTAGTAAATTTTATACGGCTCGCCCGTAAATCAGTTTTAACTTTTGATGCAAAATTTTAAGTCAAAACTGCTATAACATTAAACCCTTGGTGACAAGAAAACCAAGTGCCAGGATTCAAAAGAAATTGCAATATGCCACCCCTGTAACTTCAAAAAGCACTACAGCTGAAAGATAACTTTGTGTTAAATAATTTTCTTGTATTTATATAAATAATGTTTTTAAGTTGATTTTGTTATATTTACGTTAAAAAGACGCGATTAATGTTATTTTCCAAATTATGTTTTTTTATGAATTTATTGTCGATAATCATGACGCGAAACTATAAAGTATCTTCAAAGCAGCCTTTATAGACACGCCATAGTGGTTTTACGGCAAGTTATATAATTCGTAAAACACCTCGTGTTGGAAAACCAAATACTATATATTTGCCGTCGACTCTGGCGACCCCCGCCATTTAAGAAAGTCACGTGGCATATAATACATTTGTGCCAAACACTGTACCACTAGAAGACACTTTAAGTGGTAAGATCCTTCCCACACGAATAAACGAAAACATCCCGTAATTTTTTGAATCACATGTCAAGTTCAGAATATTACATCTTTTGTAACACGCATATAATAATCCATATACAAAAGAATTAATCACTTCAAGCTGATATTTATCGTCTCAATTTAGTTTAAAAAGGGCTTAACTTATTCTTTTTACAAAAGATCACGGAAAGAAAACATTTTTCTACACTTTCTTTATCAAATAACCAGCATAATATAAAAAAATATATATTGGTCAGTGTGATTACGTAGATATCATCAGGCAGCTAATGCCATATTTTTCGATGTAAATTACATTAGTTTTGCTAATAAGTTAATCCTTGCTCGTTCTGCCTTCAAAAACTTTGAAATTTCGATTTTCATTTGTTATTAATCAAGATAAATTGAACAGATATATTCTATATTCTCTGCAAATTATATAACATGTTTAGTATTTTATTGCACAAATATATGAAAAATAAATATTTGCTATGCAAATTGGTTACGAAAAATTAAACGCGTCTTTGGAAGTTGAAGTTTCTCAATAACTTTTCGAAGTGCATGTCTCGAACAGCGTGATCTACTTAAGTATATTTCAAGGATGACATGCAGAAACGAACATTCTGGTGTGCACACATTTACCTTCTTTATATAGCCATATTATGATGGAATAGCCTCGAGAAATGGCGTGTTTGGAAACTGCGTGACTGCACGTCAGTTCAGTGCCTTGCGCTTAGGGACGATGAGCCACTTAATAAGTGTGCCTCTGTCGGCTTTATAGCCCTCTTGCTCCAGATACCCAAACGTGTGAAATAGCTTCAGATAGGCCAGGTGCTTAGAACCATTGGTAGTACTGTATAAAGCCATACATGTACTCACAAAAATTGTGCAGTGTTATAAAAAATCATAATTTCAGCGACAGCTAATATCGGAAATTATTTATAGGTTGTGCACGGTAAACAGAGCACTTTTGACAGCCCTGCTTAAGATCTACTTGTATACATATTGTGTATTATTCCACCAGATGTAAAATTTACATTCCAATGGGCCTGATGACTTTATTCGTGCGTCGTTCAAGTGAAACTGCGAAATTGTTACAAATATAAAAATATATTCAAGTCCCTTATTATGCATGTAGGATATACTGATTAAAAATTGTTATTTTAAAAATAGGATGAATAATTACAGGCTTTTCCTATGTTTATAAATATGAGTGCCGCCAGCTCACCTGGCGGCTGAATCGGAAAATTAACATCAACTATGTTTAAAATAGAATCCAACATGGAGGGCGCCCACAGCGCAACCTATACTTAAAAAAATAAACAAATATGACTGCAGCCTGGTGGCGATATAGATTATTAATACACAAGTGCCACCCAGATGTAGATAACATGAAATCCAAGATGGTGTCCTCCAGCAATGTATAAACAAATGACAAACGAAAAAACCAGATGGCATCCTCCAGCGATATATAGAAAAATAACAGACTAAAAACCCAAGGTGACGGCCTCCATCAGTGTATAAACAAATTAAAAAACCAAGATGGTGGCTTCCAGTAATGTATAAACAAATGACAGACGAAAGAAAAATCCAAGATGGCCACATACGATAGAATAAGTATTGGTAAGGAGTAGTGGGAGGTATTTTTAAAATAAATTTTAAAATAATTTTTTATACATGTTTTAATAATGGTTTTAATAATTTTTAATTACAATTTTTATGATTATTTAAATTTTTTGGATTCTTTGGTTTTTAATTTTAAAAAGCATCGGGGTCAAAGTCATACGCCACCGGGGTCAAGGTCAAAGGTCAAGGTCACTTGGATTTAAGATGGCCGCCTGTCGAGCGGAATGACATATCATGAACAGCTCTGACGCTCCGCGCCTGATGCCGTTGCCTAAGTCCCCTTTTCTCCTCTACTCATGCTTATGAGTAGGTACTACAAATGTGTTCGAAAAGTGTATCGAGTGATCTTTCCCCTACAAGTAAATGCAGTAAATCCCTTAACTTACATATCAACAGTTGGTTCCAGCTGTTGCAAAAGAAATATGTGTACTAACCAGTATTTACGCATTCTTTAATAACTTACACAATGGAACTTATGAAAAGAACTTGTATTTACCAGCGGTACTGGCAGCAATCAATAATAGCAGTTTGGTGTGCTACAGTAGCTAGCCGACTGTATTGGTGCTAGTTTATAACCTTGTACAGCTCCAACTATGATTTTACGTATCTTGCAACACGTTGTACGTGATCGACAATATTCGGGATAATTTGTTAAAGGGGTTAAGGTAATGAGCCTTTTGTTACTATAAGTTTATGTGACAAAACGCTTTCAGAATATTTATTCTGGGATCAGAAAAAGGTAGACATAATTATTCACTTTCCTATTATCTGCCACACATTCAATGGACCTAGAATACCGGGCTGACTCGTGGAAGAACGTAACTGGTAGCTGGAAATGACATGTAAACTTGCAAATAACATTTCTGTTGATAAATATATTTATTACTTTCTGTTGGACGAATAAAAATGTGTTGGTAAAAACATCAATACCTATTTTAAAATAGAGTAAGGATACCAGTACCCGAGTACCCATTGTTAAATATCCTTGATACTTAATTAAATTATTGTGTATACGACGTAGATCACATGACTTGTGATCTGGTTGGCAAAGCCAATTAGGAGTATAGTAACTTGGGTANTATATTTATTACTTTCTGTTGGACGAATAAAAATGTGTTGGTAAAAACATCAATACCTATTTTAAAATAGAGTAAGGTTACCAGTACCCGAGTACCCATTGTTAAATATCCTTGATACTTAATTAAATTATTGTGTATACGACGTAGATCACATGACTTGTGATCTGGTTGGCAAAGCCAATTAGGTGCATAGTAACTTGGGCTCTCATATTCCGAAATATTGGCCTTTGGGTGCTATATATTGAAAACTATAATCATTTGACTACAAATATTTACATATNCTCATATTCCGAAATATTGGCCTTTGGGTGCTATATATTGAAAACTATAATCATTTGACTACAAATATTTACATATGTGGCCCTTATATAAATCTCTTTCAGACAATGAAATAAAACATTATCGTGAAATGTGGCCTTGAAGGGCTTGTTCTGGTCAAAGAGTGCTTGGGTCGGCGATGAAGAACAGTGAGATCGAATTCGTTACGTGTGTTAAAAGTTCTTTCGTCGTTGACAATCGCGCGTTATTCGTAGCCACGGAAGAAATGACACGAGCCGTTGGATGAAACACTATTTTGTAGACGCGCCATTTTAGAGCTTAGTCGAGTGTCGCACGGAACCCTGAATGCGCTCAGGTATGCAAGCAATTAGTGACTAACTGCTGTGACATATGTGTACGTGAGACACAGGTTCTCGATAGAAGAGTGTTCAACGTCCCTGGTAGGGGCCGCGGTGGTGTGGTGGTTATACTACTCGCCCCTCCTACCTAGACGAACCAGGCTCGGTTCCCGACGGGGTCGCTCCCGGAATTTAGCATGTGTTATCGTGCCGGACGATGCCGCTGGTCGGCGAGTTTCCTCGGGGATCTCCCGTTTCCCCCACCCTTGAATTCCACCGCTGCTCCATTCTCACCTGTATCATCCTCACCGGTTCTCAAAACCTCGATGTTAAAGAGCCGCTCAAATCTCTTCACTCCACTCTCCAACGTCCCTGGTGCCTCTATCTGGAATGTTTCACAGCAAGTGTATTTGATGGTATGAACTGTTTAGAGCAGAAAATACCGTCTAATGAGAGAAGTCATTCATATGTGAGGTGTGTCATTCGCTGTTGGGACTGTATTCTATACCTCAATGGCTCAATGCCTGAAACGATGATAACCTCAGTCAGAACGCAAGTTTCTGTATTTCACCCGAAATTCTTCTATGTGGCATTGCGGCGGTGAAGGCAGGCACAATAATTATACATAGATACGTAAATGTTTCGAATACACTTAGCAACAAGCTAGAAACCACAGTTACATCTGTTGTTCCAATTCCATTCGGTCCTAGTTTTAATTGAAAGTTCGGTAATATTCGAAAGTATTCCAGGGCGCATATAACAAACTGTGACACAGTAGAAGCAGAAATTCAGATGTACATGTGACTAAAATTTAACTTCTCCTCAAATTAATTAGCCAAATTTACAGGTNAGTAGAAGCAGAAATTCAGATGTACATGTGACTAAAATTTAACTTCTCCTCAAATTAATTAGCCAAATTTACAGGTATCTGCCATTAATATTTAGTCTACATTTAAAGTGGCCTTCCATAGCTAAGCCAGGATTACACAGAAGCACGATGCGTAAAGGTCTACTGCGAATATTTATTCCCGGATGAGGCATNACATAGCTAAGCCAGGATTACACAGAAGCACGATGCGTAAAGGTCTACTGCGAATATTTATTCCCGGATGAGGCATAAAATTTGAGAGTATTTGAGTAAATTCGCTGGTTCACAGATGTTTTATCAAGAAATTAATTGTACTCACATACACCAGTATGAGTAACAAGTTCTGATGTGTTTCTAAAAACATTTTTTTGTCTTGACTGCGATGATATTCAAACACGTGGTCGATGTTAGAGCACGACTAAACAGGTTCTGAACATTTGCTACACAACTCGTGTTTCACTTTTTAAACTGGATGTCACCATCAGTTACGAACAGCATTCCACGAAACAGCACAATGCCTAGTCCACAATAACCTAACAAGAAGTAGCTTAAATAGTGCAATAGCGTGGATGGTAACTTACCCGTAACACCTTCGATAACTTAACATACTTTCCTCAGTTAAATATACATTTTTATCAAAGCCTAGCACGCAAGCTATTGCGTAAACTAATCACAAGTAATTTTGTTTTGTGGTTGTAGCAGTTTGTCATTTGATCATTATTATGCTTCGTAATCCTGTAAGCTCTTCTCTTCCCCGATAATGACACCCAGCATTCCAACCGCATTGCCTTTCGCAACGGATAGAAACTGACGAGTAAAATAAATACCGACTGCACGACAGTACACCTGCCGCAATATGCAGTAATGGAAAAGTGGTCACGGCTACCGGGTAACAATTACACAAGGAACTGTCNACAGTACACCTGCCGCAATATGCAGTAATGGAAAAGTGGTCACGGCTACCGGGTAACAATTACACAAGGAACTGTCTCGGTAGTGGCTGATAGTGTGCACCCGTACCGCGAATATGGGGTAGAGTGTTTACGCTGGCTGCGCAGAACCAGTCCCCGTTTCCCAGAACTGAACTGCTTTTCCTGCCAAAATAACTATCATAAGCGACGTGGATAGAATTTGAGATTAGAAAACTGTTTTCAAAACAAGTTCTTTGAGATGTTTGTATGCTTCCTCTAGCCCACTTTTTAAAACAGTACGATTACAATTCAAATTTGTAAGAGTGCTTTATTCATATAAAAGTTGTTGTCTTTCGGAAATTAAGATAAGATGAAACACGTTCATAAGTGTTGACCATGTGACTTTGACAGTTGTGTTGGTTCGGGGTAGGTCAATGTCAGGTACATGCGCAGTAGACGAAAAATCGGTCTACATCGTATTTGTTCTATGCGTGCGCCGGGACAGTCACAGGTCTGCTCCGTACGGCACCCGGTATTCTATTCTAACGGGGCTGGGGACACCACCTGCAGGTCCATTCTGCAGGAATCCATCGTGCGGTCTACCCATCGTGAGTCTAAATGATAAGACGTGCGGTTTTGGGACCTGGACTCAGTTTTGCAACATAGACTAAATATAGAGGTGGACCGATTTTCGTCTTCTGCGCATGGCCCAGCATTGACCCAACTATTGCCAGCACAACCGTCAAAGTCGAACGGTAACAGTGATACATGTGTNTTGCGCATGGCCCAGCATTGACCCAACTATTGCCAGCACAACCGTCAAAGTCGAACGGTAACAGTGATACATGTGTTTGTTTGTATTTGGATTTTCAAAATACCCTCCGTTTTATATTAATCAAGTAGGATTACTTTGACTTACTTGAATATATTCTAGTTGCATTAAAACAAGGTTGGAGGAAGTGTAAACCACTTACTTAAAGTGTAATAAGTCTCTGGCAAATTTCCTAAACTGTAATGGACGTTTAAACCGATACAAAGGATGCANACTTACTTAAAGTGTAATAAGTCTCTGGCAAATTTCCTAAACTGTAATGGACGTTTAAACCGATACAAAGGATGCAATACCACATAAACAGGGAAAAAGGTTTTGATGAATAAAAAAAAATGTTTGTTTGGCGCAACCACACTACCATCCTCATACAACATATTACTTTTTCGTCCCATATGTTGAAAAAAAAATATAATTTTGGTTTGACAAGTATTAACGTGTTCCTTGTAATAACGTACACGATGAAACCTATGTACATAGTTGCTATTGGTCAATGGCACTGGCAACTACCAATAATAACATTGTAGTGTGCTATCAACAGCCAATAGCCTTAACCAGGAGAAACACTTTGTCACCATTGGCGCTAGCGTCAGACCTGGTGCAGCACTGACCATGATTTTACCTCATTTGCAGCACGTCATACGTGAACGAGTACACTCGCGGCAATATGTTTAGGGGTTAGTTATTTGTATACGGCAATGAAATATTTTGTTATTGATACCAAACTATTTTGTGGTCCATATTTGGTTACCCTAAAAAAGATTTTGTTGGCGCAACTAAAGCTTTGGTTGGTGCAACTAAATATTGTTTTGGCTTTGCGTGAATTAAAAGTTTTCGCTCAATCTAAAGAAAATCGGAATTCCAGCCGAGATTTGAAGCTGCATCGTCTACGCCCTAGCAACCTTAGCTAAAGTGACTACTGGAAAAACAGTACGGTAACATTTTTAAACGGACACGCTTCGAATACTGCACAATCTGCGCAGATAATAATTTCTTGTTAATAACTGTACTTTTTAGTTTCCTTTGGAATTTGTTTTATTAGGATTAGGATGTTTATACCATTACAAAGCATCGATGCACTGAGGTACACTGTTGCTACCCTAACTGGTAAAAAAATACCAATAAACTCTCGAACTGTATTTTCAAACGTAAGCAATGAGATGAGTGGCCAAACCAATACATGCAATTGATTCAACTGAGTGTTTTGTTGATAGTTTAATTTGTTTCGTATTTTGTTAGATGAACGAAATTAGTTTTGTTGCTTCTCAAGTTTTGTTTACCAAACAAAATATTTTGTTGTGGCNACTGACTTAAAGTGTAATAAGTCTCTGGCAAATTTCCTAAACTGTAATGGACGTTTAAACCGATACAAAGGATGCAGTACCACATAAACAGGGAAAAAGGTTTTGATGAATAAAAAAAAATGTTTGTTTGGCGCAACCACACTACCATCCTCATACAACATATTACTTTTTCGTCCCATATGTTGCAAAAAAAATATAATTTCTGTTTGACAAGTATTAACGAGTTCCTCGTAATAACGTACACGATGAAACCTATGTACATAGTTGCTATTGGTCAATGGCACTGGCAACTACCAATAATAACATTGTAGTGTGCTATCAACAGCCAATAGCCTTAACCAGGAGAAACACTTTGTCACCATTGGCGCTAGCGTCAGACCTGGTGCAGCACTGACCATGATTTTACCTCATTTGCAGCACGTCATACGTGAACGAGTACACTCGCGGCAATATGTTTAGGGGTTAGTTATTTGTATACGGCAATGAAATATTTTGTTATTGATACCAAACTATTTTGTGGTCCATATTTGGTTACCCTAAAAAAGATTTTGTTGGCGCAACTAAAGCTTTGGTTGGTGCAACTAAATATTGTTTTGGCTTTGCGTGAATTAAAAGTTTTCGCTCAATCTAAAGAAAATCGGAATTCCAGCCGAGATTTGAAGCTGCATCGTCTACGCCCTAGCAACCTTAGCTAAAGTGACTACTGGAAAAACAGTACGGTAACATTTTTAAACGGACACGCTTCGAATACTGCACAATCTGCGCAGATAATAATTTCTTGTTATTAACTTTACTTTTTAGTTTCCTTTGGAATTTGTTTTATTAGGATTAGGATGTTTATACCATTACAAAGCATCGATGCACTGACAAACACTGTTGCTACCCTAACTGGTAAAAAAAATACCAATAAACTCTCGAACTGTATTTTCAAACGTAAGCAATGAGATGAGTGGCCAAACCAATACATGCAATTGATTCAACTGAGTGTTTTGTTGATAGTTTAATTTGTTTCGGGTCAACACAGATGTTTTGTTAATCCAAGCGTATATTTTGTTAGATGAACGAAATTAGTTTTGTTGCTTCTCAAGTTTTGTTTACCAAACAAAATATTTTGTTGTGGCNATATTTTGTTAGATGAACGAAATTAGTTTTGTTGCTTCTCAAGTTTTGTTTACCAAACAAAATATTTTGTTGTGGCAGCTAAATATATTTTTTGGCCCTACAGAAACCGACATTTTGTTGGCTTTCCCCTCAGTCAGTGCATCAAGCTACAAATACAGGAATGTTTAGCATCGCGACTGTACATAATTGACTCTTCCCTGCGAAAATGTAGGAAAGTTACCATATATGTACGGGAACAAAACCAACCATTCGCGGTTTCTCACTGTACATATAAAGTGACTTGATAAATTTTGCGAATAATTTCTTAAAGTGTGCATAAACAGTGTTCTAACCTCAATGTCTATCCGATTTGTTTTTTATAGTGCTATTGGCAGAAAAGTGGTTCAATGTTGGAGCATGGTTAGGTTAATGGCTACTGCGCAGCTCGCATGCTCACTTAGGCCTATTTCACCTCTGTTTAACACCTGCGAGGGGTGATTTTATTCAAACGGGTTCACTGTTAAGTGTGTTCCTAACAATTTTAGAGTTTCACTTTATCGACGCATAATTATTTAATTAATTTTACATGTGGCGAAGTGATTGAATTGCTCAGAAAACAATATTCTAGGAAGCAGTTTTCATAGTGGGCAAACAATAGTGAACATGCATCGTACACCACGGCAGCACGAATACTGAACGTTTGCCATCGAGAACAATGTCGGCAGATGCGCGCGCACATACGCGCAACATATATCTAGCTACCTCTCTCGCACGCACATAAAAGGTAAGAAAACTAATGATGTTTTCGCGGTATTATGAATATCGTTAGGAAAATCAATAAGAAAGGCTTAACAAGATGCAAGAACGGGGAAGAGGAGGAATTGAGACACACATGCGTGTGCACGTCAAATTCAAATCTCGGTTACTTCAAATTTTTTTAGAGCACTCCTTAAGTTCTACTTGCAGGATATTCCTCCGCCTCGTGCAAACAAAGCTTAATCAAGTCTCGAAAATCACACCACCCGGACAACGCACCGCAATCGTGCCAACTCGGTGTAACAATATTTCGCATAAGAACTATTTCTTACTAGGCATTGCCAACACATGCATATTCTCTTCGGTTTTATAAATATTAATTGTAGATACACTATAAATAAAAGTACAATTGAACCAAAAACAGGGTACTTTTATATGTTAATAAAAGTATGAAACGCTTGTGACACATGGCATAATTAGTAAACAATTAAAAACGTCATACGTGGGGTGATTTTTCAAAGGTTTTTTATTCAAGGCGTGTGAAGAAGCAGCTTTCAGACTATTCCGCTCCATTTGTTGCGAGTATGTATTGGGTATCCGCGAGGATCCACGTGGTCGTCGAAGGAAAACCTCGGCCTAGAGAGCAGACGCAGTGAGGGACTTTCTCAACTTATATTACAATTGTAGTAACTGCAGGACTCGCGCTCTCTTCGCTACTTTCTCTACGATGGTCGCTGCGGCCTCCTTTATATCTGCTTTTATTTAAGGCCCTTCAAGAGCCTGACATTTCATTTCTGCGTTTTTAAGATATTTTGCTGTTTTGCGATACAATATCAATAACTATTTGATTAAAATGCCAAATCAGTTAAAAAATATTTCTCGCATACTTTTTTTTTAGTAGAAGTATCAGTGTTTCAACACTAAAATTTGTGCGAAAAAATTTTTAGAACTTTATACTAGCACAACGTTTTATTTCAGTTGAAGTGTGTTTTGATGATTTATGAACGCCCCGAAGTAATTTCTTTAAAGTGTGCGGCATTTTGTTCACCTGTGATACGGGTTTGTTTAACTTCTGATTATTTTGGATATCAATTTTATTGTAAAACTTAAAATAAAATTAGCGCCGACCCACTGGAAGAAATTCTATAAAATTTATTGGTCTTATTCTAATGACATTAACAATTAATTTGAACTGTAGCCAAACACGATAATTATGCAAAAGAAATTTTTATGTGTATCTCAGTACTTATAAATTACAAATTGCTACATCTTATATAATTAATTATTGTAAATTAATATTCCATGTTTTTATCCATTTATCAATGTATTATTTGATGTAACAAAACAGAATTATAAAATATCCTAAAAAATACTGGGAGTCATTTTTGGCACTTGAAGGTCCTTAAGGAGTTTGCTCTGGCCGGAGCGTGCTAGGGTGGACAATGAGCCATCGTAACGTCGAATTCCGTACGTGTGTCGAATGCACTCTCGTCGTTAACATTCGCGCATTGTTATTAGCCTAAAAAAAAAAAGACACATCAAGACGAAAATTGTTATAGACGTCATTTCAGAACGTAGGCGAGCGTGGCAAGCAATTATCAATATGCTGAGATATAGTAGGCCAACTATTAATGGGCCCGCCTGGATGCGTGGTGTTTTTTTTTTTCCTGTTGTGGCCGAGAAGTGCGGGTGCTATAAGGGCTACGCTGGCACGTGCGAAAGATTGTCTGTTGGCTGGGCCGCTGGCTGACCAGTTAGCTACTACACGCTAAGTTCCGGAAAGCTGTTTCAACATGCTGCTGGTCAGTGACGCCATATTGCTGGCGTGCGCGGCTGGAGGTTTCAGTCCGAGCCGGTGTTCCACTTCTGTTTGCTTAAGTATTCTCTCGTCATGAGTTCTCTTACACATAACGGCAGCGACGTTTCGGGAACTTACGTCTGTTTCCCGTGGACCCAAGTTGTCAACAAGGAGCTGTGCAAGCTGGTGGTGGCTCCATATTGGTGTGGGCTGTTTTTATATGGAATGGACTGGGTCCTCTGGTCCAACTGAACCGATCATTGACTGGAAAGGGTTATGTTCCACTACTTGGAGACCACTTGCAGCCATTCATTAGAAGTTAAGTCATGACTAAGAAGTTAAGAAGTTAAGCCATGACTAAAAAGTTAAGAAGTTAAGTCATGACTAAGAAGTTAAGAAGTTAAGCCATGACTAAAAAGTTAAGAAGTTAAGTCATGACTAAGAAGTTAAGAAGTTAAGTCATGACATGCATTCCTTTATACACTACTATTACTATATATACATATAAGATGTTCCCGGTTACTTCCATCTTTACTGAAGACATGCTAAAGTTCCCTTTCCAGGATATTCCTCCACCTCATGCAAACAAAGCCCAGCCAAATATAGAAAAGTACACCGAAGGGACACAGCACCAGTGTAATAATAATTTGCAAAAGAACTATTTCTTGCAAGGTATTAATTACTATCACGTCTATTTCCTCCCTGTTTTTATTTATATTATTCATAATTGTAAAATGTTACGATTTATAGGAAAAATATAAGTGAAAGTTAAATTTAACTAGAAGTAAAGTACTTTGTGTAATTAGAATTAAAAACGCCTGTGACACACGTGCCATATTGAGGAAACAACCAAACACGGATTACATATGGGGTGATTTTTCAAAGGTTTGATTTAAAAAGTGTGAGGAAGCGACGAATGGACTACATAAGTTTTATTTCAACTTGCGTCGAGATCCAGGGATCATTTCCGTCTCCTTCGCGAGCAGTTGGCAGCGCCTGTGCTGTGGCGAGGCGATGGCCATATTTATTATTTCACTGCGTAGTAATGTATTTGCGGTAATTAGATTTGCTCTTGTCATAGCAGCAGACTGAATTTGTGTGTATGACGTGAATCATAACTTGTCTTTTCTACAGCAGCCGCCATTGTAAGTTAATTTTTTAGAAATTTTATTAACAGGAGCTACTGGAGGGCAATAAAAAGAAAGAATAATATTTAAGTGATGCTTGCAATTATTTCGTGGACGTTTATTGGAGAAATACGATGACAATAACAACCAGCCCTCAATCTTAGCGGTAAATCACTAACCAGAGCTTGTAAAGTTTGCTGTAGGTTGTTCACGGAAAATGAGCACTTCAGAAAGCTCTGCTTAAAATCAACTTGCAAGCACATTGTGTATGCTTCGGCCATTTTAAAGTCAACATTCCCATGCTCCAGATCACGTTTTTCANTAAAGTCAACATTCCCATGCTCCAGATCACGTTTTTCATGCACCAGTGAAGGGAAACTGTAAAATTATTACAACAGTAAATATTTTACAAATTTGCTTATCCGTACACTTATATGCATTTTAAAAAATCGGAAAGAAAAATAAATCATTGTAGTACTGACAAATGTTTACAGAACAATTTTTATTCAACGGTGAGANGAAGTTAAGAAGTTAAGCCATGACTAAAAAGTTAAGAAGTTAAGTCATGACTAAGAAGTTAAGAAGTTAAGTCATGGCATGCATTCCCTTATACACTACTATTACTATATATACATATAAGATGTTCCCGGTTACTTCCATCTTTACTGAAGACATGCTAAAGTTCCCTTTCCAGGATGTTCCTCCATCTCATGCAAACAAAGCCCAGCCAAATATAGAAAAGCACACCGAAGGGACACAGCACCAGTGTAATAATAATGTGCAAAAGAACTATTTCTTACAAGGTATTAATTACTATCACGTCTATTTCCTCCCTGTTTTTATTTATATTATTCATAATTGTAAAATGTTACGATTTATAGGAAAAATATAAGTGAAAGTTAAATTTAACTAGAAGTAAAGTACTTTGTGTAATTAGAATTAAAAACGCCTGTGACACACGTGCCATATTGAGGAAACAACCAAACCCGGATTACGTATGGGGTGATTTTTCAAAGGTTTGATTTAAAAAGTGTGAGGAAGCGACGAATGGACTACATAAGTTTTATTTCAACTCGCGTCGAGATCCAGGGATCATTTCCGTCTCCTTCGCGAGCAGTTGGCAGCGCCTGTGCTGTGGCGAGGCGATGGCCATATTTATTATTTCACTGCGTAGTAATGTATTTGCGGTAATTAGATTTGCTCTTGTCATAGCAGCAGACTGAATTTGTGTGTATGACGTGAATCATAACTTGTCTTTTCTACAGCAGCCGCCATTGTAAGTTAATTTTTTAGAAATTTTATTAACAGGAGCTACTGGAGGGCAATAAAAAGAAAGAATAATATTTAAGTGATGCTTGCAATTATTTCGTGGACGTTTATTGGAGAAATACGATGACAATAACAACCAGCCCTCAATCTAAGCGGTAAATCACTAACCAGAGCTTGTAAAGTTTGCTGTAGGTTGTTCACGGAAAATGAGCACTTCAGAAAGCTCTGCTTAAAATCAACTTGCAAGCACATTGTGTATGCTTCGGCCATTTTAAAGTCAACATTCCCCAGATCACGTTTTTCATGCACCAGTGAAGGGAAACTGTAAAATTATTACAACAGTAAATATTTTACAAATTTGCTTATCCGTACACTTATATGCATTTTAAAAAAATCGGAAAGAAAAATAAATCATTGTAGTACTGACAAATGTTTACAGAACAATTTTTATTCAACGGTGAGACATGGAACTACTTTCCCTCCGCCTTTGCCAACTTCACCGGGTGCGTGCCCCTACGCGTGCCCGTTAAAAACACGCGCAGGTAGGCACAGTGAGATTTTCCAATGGTTGATTTCGAAAGTGCTCGCTTCACCGCGAGCAGCCTTCATCGCGTGGATCGCGCGCGTACAACGAGGCGAAGTGCGACAGGCTTTGAGGAAGCGAAGGTCACAGGTCACTGAGGCAAGTGTGCAGGATCGCAGTATGTCAGGGTCACACGGCTCGACAACAAACACCATCTCTTCTTCCGAGACAGCGTTGGAACGAGCGATCGTACCGCCAGCTGCTGTCAACCGTACACATTCCTTAACAAGAAACTCTACACTGTTAAAGATTTCAGTACATTTACGGATCTAGTAAAATTAAAATAAAATTAAAATATTAATAAAAATAAACTTAAATGAATTAATCACCAAAAACTATAATAAGAAAGAGGAATTAAAAACAAAGAAAATAATAAAAACTTTAACATTGAAGTAAATAAAAAGATGAAAAATAATCATTACCAAAACTACGAATTAAACTAACAAGTAAGGATAAACCTAATACAGATTCACAAATTCAAAAAGTAAGCAATATTATTATAAAAAAATATATCAAATACACTAATTAATATAGGAAATACAGGAAATANATTAAAAACTTAAACATTGAAGTAAATAAAAAGATGAAAAATAATCATTACCAAAACTACGAATTAAACTAACAAGTAAGGATAAACCTAATACAGATTCATAAATTCAAAAAGTAAGCAATATTATTATAAAAAAATATATCAAATACACTAATTAATATAGGAAATACAGGAAATAAGGAAATACAGTATATAGTAAATATACGGAAACGCAATCCGTATTGATGAAAAATGTACGGGAAGTCTCCGTATTTTCTGTAGCTCCGAGTTTCGGGGACGAACAATGCCGGGTCGACACGAAGCTTTCTTCGCCATTGTAACCAGAGANGTATATAGTAAATATACGGAAACGCAATCCGTATTGATGAAAAATGTACGGGAAGTCTCCGTGTTTTCTGTAGCTCCGAGTTTCGGGGACGAACAATGCCGGGTCGACACGAAGCTTTCTTCGCCATTGTAACCAGAGAATTACCGTTTCTGCGGGCAGTTGACACCTATCCTTCCGAACATCAAGAAGTAGCATCAGGCGTCTGTGGCATTTAGCAACACTTCAAATACACTAACTTTACTAGCAACTGAAAGTATTTCTTATGTGACTGTGATAAGAATATCGATGTTATACAACAGCTTTCACATGAGAGTTGTAGGTGAGTGGTTAGCGACGTAAACTTGCAATTCTTTGACTCTGGTTCAAACGTTGCTCAAATATAATTTTTTAATTTTTTTAATACATTTTTTTATGGAAAATTAAAGACTTTTTCATTATCTCTTTTTATTTTAAACTGGATGTACAGAAAACTAACTAGCAAATCAACAGAGAGGTTCCGTGAATTCACAGAAATTTCTGTGAAATTTCACAGGAAGTACATTTTTGATAATAAATGTGTCCATAATTGAGAGTTTAAGGACACCTCTGGATAAATTTTTACCAGCATTTTTTCCGTAAAATGAAATATATTATTTTTAACAGTATACTGGATCATGGCCTATTAGCGAATGCACAGATAATAGATAACTGTATCTGCGACACAACATCAAGAAATACAGGTTATGTAACAAGGTCGCTAGTCACCGCTTTCAACAGCTTTTCTGAACCAGTACAGCATTATTTCATGTTAGCAATAAATATTTCCGTTTCCTGGAGCCGTTTCATGGAGCCATGCCATGGAGCCGTTTCATGGAGCCGTGTCATGGAGCCGGGTCATGGAGCCGTGTCATGGAGCACCTGTCATTGAGCCGTGTCACGGAGCCGTGTCATGGAGCCCCTGTCATTGAGCCGTGTCACGGAGCCGTGTCATGGAGCCGGGTCATGGAGCCGTGTCATGGAGCCGTGTCATGGAGCCCCTGTCATTGAGCCGTGTCACGGAGCCGTGTCATGGAGCCTTAGGAATAACAGCGCTAACAAAATTTAGTTAGCCTTTCCACTACACCAAATTTTTCTGGTTTTAAATATAACCAGTAAATATAATTTCGAACTGCTTAACCCACTCCCGATCTGTGCAACCTCCTCTTCTCTACAGTCTGTATAGCATATCTCCTCCTTTGTGTGGGTATAAATATACATACATATATAATTTAAAGCCTTTGTACAGGGCGAGTGACCTGAGCTGTTGACCACAAATATCTACGGGAAACACAGTACTTGAAAAATTATGATTTCTCTTTTGCATGCATCACGCAGGTGTTCGCGATACTAGGAGAATGCCGCGTCCGGCTTGTGCATCGCTCTGACCTGATGTAGCTAGGCGAGACCAAAGCCACCCACACAAGTACGAGTGTGACTCGCGAGTCACACTCGGAGATACTTCACCACTCACGAGACCAACATACGTCGAGCTACGCACGCTTGTTGCAGTTTGTCCAAGCAAGAAGCGGCTGCAGTCATCGCACGAGACGAATGTTGCGTGTTGGCGAGCAGAAAGAAGAGAACGAGGAAAATGTGAGAGCGAAGAATTGGCTAATATAAAGACCGTGTTTCACACATTTTAACCTCCGCAACTTTATCAGAAAGGATAGTCTTCAAGACTACAAAAACTACTTCAGAATGTCTGATGACGATTTAAATGTTTTTTTTTCTCGCAAAAGTTACACCGTTTATTCTGGAACAATATTGTGTGATTTGAAATGCTGTCACACATGAGGCACACCTCGCAGCGACTCTTCGTTTCCTCGCCACAGGACGGACGTTTGAGGATCTCAGTTTGACACACTCAAGTCTTGAGCATGATATTTCCGGAGACCTGCAAGNTCCGCAACTTTATCAGAAAGGATAGTCTTCAAGACTACAAAAACTACTTCAGAATGTCTGATAACGATTTAAATGTTTTTTTTTTCTCGCAAAAGTTACACCGTTTATTCTGGAACAATATTGTGTGATTTGAAATGCTGTCACACATGAGGCACACCTCGCAGCGACTCTTCGTTTCCTTGCCACAGGACGGACGTTTGAGGATCTCAGTTTGACACACTCAAGTCTTGAGCATGATATTTCCGGAGACCTGCAAGACTACATACAAGACCCTCAAAGGAGAATATTTGAAGGTAAGAAAAATGAGAATGATAATAACATTTGTATTTATTCACATGTATCCTTCAACATACTACGCACATTTTACATCTATAAAATATGTATATGCGGACGTCCCTATGACTGTGGTTAGTTTCATGGCGAAATAACGTTCGCAAGCTCTCTTCTCACGAATACGTTTCAAGGAATTGATTATTGTAATTACCTGTTGCTTGCGATGATGAGTGTGTATAGTTTGTAGATACTGTAGAAAGGGAAGTTGACATGCATCCACCAGTTGAGTCCCCATAGTGATAAATGGAAGCGTGTGGCGTAAGCTGATTAATTATACCTTTAAATAGAACATCATTAATCAAGATATCAGCAATGCCCCTTCGAGCGGCATGCATTCGCCGAAGTTTTCCAGCGTACGTTTTATCTAGCGCGTCATATTTATCGCATTGTTGGTTATGTACGTGCATTGTTCTTCGCAGTAAGTCATGAGGCCGTTCGCCCGCAACACTGTCAGACGTCGTGGCTCCCCGACGATTCCCGAGTGTATTTGCACGGGCAGAGCCGCAAAATACACGTATCCAGTTGTCTTTAAAAGTATATTATGAAGATAGTCCATCCGACTACGAACTGTTCTGGAACTAGCATAGTACAAATCGTTATTTAATTGTGGTATAGTGTTTCCTGAGAGATGAATACCTTATGTCAAGTAATTTTGTGTGAGCGTACCTATAATGTGTTTTAGTGTGACAGCCTCCTACTATAACTATATGGTTTTTGTTTCAGTTCCCCACCTCTTCACAAGAATTGCAAAGGATTGCTAGAGAGTTTGAGTCAATGAGGAACTCCCCTAATTGTGGTGGATGCTTGTCTGGGAAGCATATAACTGTTGTGAAATCTTCAGTGGAAGGATCATTCCACTTCAACTACAAGGGATATCATAGAATTGTTTAGTTGGAAATCGTGGATGCAAACCTGGAGACTATTGGAACAGATATAGGATTCAACAGTAGCAATTCAGATGGCGGTGTAAGAGAAGAGACAATTTTTCTATAGAAGTTAAAGGATGAAGAACTTGCTCTTGCAAAGAATGATGACACTGTGGGGAACATTAACTTTGAGTTCATTGCAGATAAGGCTTTTGCACTGCGATAAAATTTTTTCAAACACTTCCCTCGTACAGACATTACGTACGAAAAAAAAAATACAAATATAGATTACGCCGTGTGAGACGCTGTTTAGAAAATGCATTTGGAGTACTTGCGGCGCATTTCCGTATTTTTCAAACAACGATTAACTTGGCGACACCATAAGTTGACGACCTTGTGATGGGCTGTGTCGTTCTACAAAATTTCCTTTGGAGGCATAATATATATATGGTCGATGTTACACGGTAATATGGAAGAAGCTTGTGTTGAGAAAGGAGGCTGCAGACAAGAGCAACCTCAGAGACTTTTCGATTTGGTTCGTAATGCGCGTCAGGTGAAGCCTGCAGCTGAAGCATCTGCCAGTGGTGACATTTATCTTCAATACTTCAATGGGCCAGGAAAGATTCCATTCTAAGATAAGATGGTGAGCAACCCGATATTGCGCTAAATTGTACGTTTGTAGTGCAATACAATGCCAATTCCCTGTAGTAGTAGGCTAATAAACATAATGGGCGAAGAGACTGAATTCCTAGGTTTCTGACATTCTTCTGGTAATACCTGAAACATTTTTGATGATCGTTTCAAATTTCTGTTCATTATAGGTCAATTGCCGTTTCAGAATGTTTACCAACTTCATAACATTACACCTAAAATATGTGTGCATCTTTACAAGGAAAATTTTTGGAAACTCAGTTGCCAAGGATATACTTTGCAGGACTACAAAGAAATTTCTTGTAAAATATATAAACCAAACATGTATAATATTACAAACTATATGATTGTATATCAATTTAAATTTTGTACAAATAGGAATATAATCATTTTTTTTTAGTAAGAAAATGATATAAATAAAGAAAAGTGGGGTACAAATATTCCACTTAAATTCACGCAAAAAATCAAACCCCGGTGGCATCAGGTTTCGAACCTGGAACCTTAAGTTAAGTACCCAAACCTGACATTCGTGTTTCAAAAAGTTTCGTCAGTTATCAATTAATTCACATATATCGTTTACCTAATATACATGAAACATAGATTTGCCTTCTTGTGTTACAAAAATGGCCCTCGTAAAGTTACAACTAATAAATTTTACAAGGATTATCATTGTGTTTTTACAAAGGTCTGTACTTGCACAAAGTATGTCAAACTAAATTTTAAAATGCATTTTTTCAGTGTACGTTACCTCTGTCAGAGCTGTTGATTGTAGTTCGCCAACGCCAACATCTTCAGATTCATCATCCAAATGACTTATGCTCTCTCTGGAACTTTCTTGATCTGCCGTGAAAAGACGCATATCGTAGTACCATAATGTAGGCTTGTACACTTGATCCTTTGAAGTATCGCTTATTTTGGTATCCCGAACGCGGCACAGTTATATTCTAAACAAAGCCCGGATGCTACATATATATAAATATATATTGTTTTTACGAAATGCAAGTCTGCATCAGAGATTTTCTCCCTTGTGTATTTCACGAGTAGATCCCAGGCCTGATCACGCTTTGGACTATTCGCATAGTCAGCACTACGAACCTTCCACAAAACGGGTAATTTCCGGTAGTCTACCAAAAACATTGTCAGAAATTGAGGACTCGTAAACGTTTTGTTCGCCTTGGATGACGACATCCTCGTGAAAACACAGAAAACGCACTGTCTGCACGTGTCGAAACACGAGCCTGGCTCCCGACTCCCTACACACTCTCAAGCCAATAGTGAGCCGAGCCGAGCCGCACGGATGGTCCTGCCGAGCCACGCCAGGCTCGGCTCGTCTGATACCGACCCCGGTTCGTCAAACTCCACATACGGGCGAGTTTACCTCTTTGGACGCCGAGCGGAGCCGTGCTCGCGAGCCAGACTCGCACGTGTGTGAGCCGCTTAAGAACAACTTTGCAATACTGAGAACATGGTCTTTCAATTGGGTGCTAGGCATGCTTGGCCACATCAGATTGGAGAGACACACCAACAGCAGCAGTTAGGAACGATTCGCTAGTTGATTGGAGTAACGGTTCTGGTTTTACTTCTGCCACAGCCTCGCAACAAAGAGTAATGTCACACGCTGAACGGATATGTTAAATTGTGAAGGGAGGTGTGCCTGTTACGTTTGTTGAATAAATAAATAATAGTCGCACATGGACAAAAATGTAAGACAAGTTATAGTTCGTGTGGTGTGCTGTTACACATATTGTACATTAGAACTAAGACAGGAAAACAATCAAGAGAGCAGACATGGTAAAGACGGTCTGCAAATATCGTTAAATCAGTACGTGCTCGAAATGTCCACCTTCAACCTCAATACACATCTGGAGTCGTTTGTGCAAGGACAACTGAATATACTGCAGGGTGACCTTCAATACCGCAGCACAAACCGCCACAATGCGGTGTTTTAAGTCCTCTGGAGTAGTCGGCACTTGCGTATAGCATTCATTTTTAATCATACCTCAGAGATTATAGTCGAATGGCATCAAATCAGGCGAGCGTGCAGGCCAGTTGATGACGCTCCACGCTCTATCCACCGACCAGGAAATAGCTGGATAAGCGCTTGCCCAGCCGCAAAGAAGTAGTGGGTGCAGCATCCATCTAGCTGGGATAACATACATCTTGTGTTTCAAGTGGTGTGGCATTTCCTCTAGGAGAGACGGTAGCACATCGGGCATAAAGTAGGCGTATTTGTCACCACGTGCTCTTCTCTCGAAGAAGTAAGGACCAATGACAAAGTCTCCGACGAACCCACGCCAAATTTCGAGGGGTCGCGGTGGCTGAGCTGTTAGTCTGCTAGCCTCCCACCAAGGAGAACCGGGTTCAAATCCCGGCTAGGTTACTCCCAGATTTTCGAATGAGGTAATCGAGCCGGACGATGCCGCTAGTCTGCGGGTTTTTTTTCGGGGATCTCCCGCTTCCCCCGCCTTTTCATTACGGCGCTGATCCATACTCACCTCAATCACCTTAGTCGGCTCTCAAGACCTCGCTGTTAAAAGCCGCTCAATTCTCTTCACTCACTCACCAGAGGTTGACACTCCACTGCCGCTGATGTTCAACCTGCCTCACCCAGCGTGGACCTTTAGCGGCTCAAAAATGCATATTTCTTGGATTCACATTTCTATGATAGGTGAACGTTGCTTCATCGGTTAAGATAATTCGTTGTAGGAAGTACCTATTGTCCCGACAAGGCATCATAACCGACCGACAGAATTCCACGTGTATTCGGTGATCCCGTTGGTCTAGTTGCTGATGAAGTGACGCATGATATGGAGGGTATATGTTTGTTTGCAAAATGCGAATAACGCTAGACTGACTTATCCCAGAGGCACCCGCGATTTCTCTCGAGCTAACACACGGGCTGTGAGCAACAGCTGCCAGAATATACACTTAATTCGCTCCGCTCGTTGCAGCCTTGAACAGTGCTCTCTCTGAAGCATACCAGTGCCCTTTTAATAACTTGTTTCCGCTACATCTCAAAATTGTCATGTCTGGCGGACACTGCCTCTCGGGATACTTGTGTGCGTATAACTCCAGTGTTATTGCGACGGTCCTCCTGCTTCCCCCGCAAAGAAGTAGCATATCAAGTTTATATTCGTTCGTGAAAGACATTGTCGACACCCTAGGCAGCACTGGGCACACTAGCGTCACTCAGATGGAATATTTTTTTCGTATATTGCCAGTTACAGGTTGAAGCACGCATGTGTGACTTTCCACCCCTACAATTGCAACCTTTCTGGGAAATTCAGGGGTATAAGTTGTCCTTTGCTTCTACTGATTTTCCTTATATTATTTATTTTGGCCTATGGCTTCCCGTTGTCGGACCACATTATTTTTACAATTTTTTTTTAAATTTATTACATGCATCTCACCACGTGAGTGGATTGTCATTCCTATATATTTATACCCTTAAGTGGGTCCCCTTGGTGCCCGGAGCATGGAAGAGGTGCGGTTGACCGGCCATCCACCACCGTTCCCTACACAACAAGGGGATTCTAGTTCTATATATATATATATATATATATATTATATATATATGCCTTCTGTAGTGGCACTTACTACTACTATATTTGTGCACTACATTACAACTCCTTTCATTAGTGTTGGCTAAATAAGAGGAGAGAGGGGAGGTCAGTACTGCCTTACTCGATCCCCTCCACCCATCCCCGGTCCATCCTTTCGGAGTTATGTCCTTATGTCTCAAGTACTGTTTTCACGTCCAGTCGTCTTTAACCAGGTTCGTTTTCCTTCTTCAATTTCTTCTTCTGCATTAGTCTCAGTGTTTTTTTCCCCCGTATTTATTCTCCAGTTTCGTTATCCTTTCCGGGATTGTCATCACTTAGGTAGGGTTGTCATCACAGGGGTAGTTAGTCCCTCCCCACAACTTGAACCAGTTGCACAGATAGAATACTAAGCTGCATTGCCGCACATCACATCTGCCCCTTTATTCGCGTACCAAGCCCTCTGTCTCCTATGGGCGGCAGGGTTTTGGTGGTAAGGGTGGAAAAAAGAGGCATCGTTTTGAACTCTATAACGTAACTAGTATTTAACCATTTATTATTCTTCTAAATTTCTATTTCCAAGCCTCATAAATTATTTTGTGTGAATTTTGTTTAATATGTATTGTATAATGACACCGCCTCGGATGGCCATTTGGCTAAGTGAGGTTTAAAGTTTTCTAAATTTTCTTCTTCTGTCACAGAGCAGATAAGTACATAGAGGCGAAGTGGTATGGTGGTTCCTTTGATGTGGGCGTACCAATTTTCTGATTATTTGCGTGAGACTGTGCGTGTGAGGGGTGNATCACATCTGCCCCTTTATTCGCGTACCAAGCCCTCTGTCTCCTATGGGCGGCAGGGTTTTGGTGGTAAGGGTGGAGTCAGAGGCATCGTTTTGAACTCTATAACGTAACTAGTATTTAACCATTTATTATTCTTCTTAATTTCTATTTCCAAGCCTCATAAATTATTTTGTGTGAATTTTGTTTAATATGTATTGTATAATGACACCGCCTCNTTAATTAGTTTCACATCCAAATATCACGTAATTATTTAATAATGACAATCCCATGTGGGAAAATACAAGTATAATTGAAACCGTGCAAATTAAAAAAAAAAAATCGTTAAGTAGCCCTCTATGTCATGTACGGCTTTGATGTTTCATCTCTGGTCACAAATTTTCATAACGAAGATTTCTAAGAAAACTGCTGCGATATAGTCAATTCGCGGTTTCTTCACACTTTATGGAAATAAAACCTTTGAAAAATCACACTACGTGCCACGTGTTTGGTTGTTTCTTAAGCACGTNCACTACGTGCCACGTGTTTGGTTGTTTCTTAAGCACGTGAAGTCGGTATCACAAACGTTTTGTACTTCTGTTAACGTAAAAGTATTTGAATTTTTGGTACTATTAAAATTTTATTTATATTTTATTTAAACATTATAATATTTGATTAATAATTAACATGAATGCAGCAGTGAAAAAATAGATGTGTTGGCAATGTTTGGTAAGAAATAGTTCTCATGGAAAATATTATTAGATTGAGTGCGCATGAATGCGGCGCGNGTGTGTTGGCAATGTTTGGTAAGAAATAGTTCTCATGGAAAATATTATTAGATTGAGTGCGCATGAATGCGGCGCGCAGTCCCTCTGGTGAAATTTTCTAGACTTGGTTAAGCTTTGTCTGCATAAGGCAGAGGAATATCTTGGATGTAGAACTTCAGCAGGGCTTCAGAAAAGTTGGAAATAAGCGTGAATGGACTATCGTAGAAGTCGTCCACAACTGTAGGTAGGTAAGGAGGGCTTTGCGTCTCGTCGGCAGTGAAGTCAGTGGAGACGGAGCGAGGTGTTCTTGTAGCGGTCATCCCTACATTCGCCTGGAGGCATCTGGGGAAGCCGCGGTGGCCGAAGTCAGGTTGGCCGGACTGGGATTCGAGCCCGCGTCCTCCCGAGTGCGAGTCCACTGCGCCACCTCGCTTGACACCCACAACTTTGCAAATGTGTCCTTGAAAGCGTCACTTCCAGGGCATTACTGAACTATTTACTGTGTCGTGACCTCTGTCTACCTATATAGTTTTAGTTACGTTACGGTTGTGTGTCATTCTCTCCGTTCTCCAAAATGCATTTTTTTCGGCAACGAAAATAACTAAAACAACGTTTCCAGGAAAACATTTTAGTGCAGAATTTACGGTACGGTAACTATAATAAAGTATAGTTACATACTTATGTCCTTATTACCCCACAATCAATAGCTGGGGCTACCACTAGAATTCCGTTATAGAATAGTTAAGTATACATTATACCGAAGCGAAATATGGCAATTCCATTGATGTGGATGTATTGTCCATTCATGTTTACTTGCAACTTTTATGAAGCCCTGCTTGAGTTCTACTTTCAAGATATTTCTCCGCCTCATGCAATCAAAGCTTAACCTAGACTATAAATAGCAGCGAAAGGACATCGCACCGCATTCGTGCGCACTAAGTTCAACAATGCTTTCTATAAGAACTAATTCTTACTAGGCATTACCAACACACATATTTCCTCTCAAGTTTTATTCATATTCATTTTATGTTACTTATTAAAATTCACAGATAAATATAAGTAAAAGTTTAATTTAATCAAAAATAAGATTCTTTTGTGTTAATNTGTTACTTATTAAAATTCACAGATAAATATAAGTAAAAGTTTAATTTAATCAAAAATAAGATTCTTTTGTGTTAATTAATATAAGTATAAAACGGATGTGTTACATTAGATATTTAAGAGACAGTCAAGCACATTATGCATGGGGTAATTTTTCAAAGGTTTGATTTAAAAAGTGTGAAGACACCTGGAATAGACTATACCAACGTACTGATTGGCTGNTGTTACTTATTTAAATTCACAGATAAATATAAGTAAAAGTTTAATTTAATCAAAAATAAGATTCTTTTGTGTTAATATAAGTATAAAACGGATGTGTTACATTAGATATTTAAGAGACAGTCAAGCACATTATGCATGAGGTAATTTTTCAAAGGTTTGATTTAAAAAGTGTGAAGACACCTGGAATAGACTATACCAACGTACTGATTGGCTGTGAGAGGCTGTGGGGATCGGGCTGCCTGATTGGGTACTGCGTGCTGAGAACTATTCTCTATTGGCNGGGTAATTTTTCAAAGGTTTGATTTAAAAAGTGTGAAGACACCTGGAATAGACTATACCAACGTACTGATTGGCTGTGAGAGGCTGTGGGGATCGGGCTGCCTGATTGGGTACTGCGTGCTGAGAACTATTCTCTATTGGCTGTAATGCCAGCTGGTGGCGAGTAAGTTACCAATCGCTGATCGGCGAACGGCGTCCCGAGATGTTGCTGGCGTGAGCTGCTCGTATTCGCGGAATAAGATATCGTTTCACATCTGCAGTCTCGAGTGTTCTGTGCTCCAGGGTTCCCTTGCACCACCCAGTGACTNTGGGTACTGCGTGCTGAGAACTATTCTCTATTGGCTGTAATGCCAGCTGGTGGCGAGTAAGTTACCAATCGCTGATTGGCGAACGGCGTCCCGAGATGTTGCTGGCGTGAGCTGCTCGTATTCGTGGAATAAGATATCGTTTCACATCTGCAGTCTCGAGTGTTCTGTGCTCCAGGGTTCCCTTGCACCACCCAGTGACTCAGGCATTGATCGAGCTAGTGATTTCTCGCAAAAAAAAAAAAATGAGTACACGATAGAGTTCAATACTATAAGCAGCCAACAGCAGTATGTCTGCTGTCATTGGTTGCTGTCTGCTGGAGAATGCGTTTTCATATTTGACCGGGCCACTCGGAATTCGGCAATATCGACACGGTTCCTACGTGATTCGTGTGCAGACAGTTAACACTTGTCAAAAAAGTAATTCAGCCAATCAAGATACATTGTTTTATAGTTTAACGTGTTTTGAAATCTTTTCGCGAAATTTCACTACCCCTTGGCTTTGAAGATATGTCGCAGGCAGTGAAGCGGGAAGGTGAATGACGTCGACTGACTAAGGTTTATTCTACTCAGGTTGGGAACAAAACGAGAAAAGCTTATGGGAGGGTTTGGCATTGGGAAAATTTCCCCCCCTAGGCGCAGTGTTCGTAAAGGTTACTATTGATTAAAAATTTTAGCTAGGTAGAAAACCAAAATAAAATATTTTTTACTGAGTTACTAAGTTGTTTTATATATGATTTACTATTATTTTAATTATCTTGTTTGTAACGTAGAAATTAGATAAAATCTGGTACACATGCGACGCTAGCGCTTACCTAGTTGTGAAAATTTTTGTTTGCCGAACTTGTAACATTGATCTTTCCAAACTGAGTAGAAGTGACCTTAACTGGACTGCACCGAGGCGGCAGAACGGGTCAGTGATTCCAGCAGGTTTTCAAAAACCCCGCTACAACACATACAAAAATAAGCTATTTTCTTTTAAAAAAGCTAGTTTTCTATACAAATATACGTTATTTNAGCTAGTTTTCTATACAAATATACGTTATTTTAATACCAATAAATAAAACTTAATCAAAAGAGTACATTCCTTAAAATGTGTTTTACTTTGAACCATTTGGGTTAGTTTCTCCATCCTCAGAAGAGAGTGGAAGTAGCCGTCGCTATTTTATTATTCGAATTGAACTCACTAATATGTTATTCTCGCACTGCAGATGGTGAGCCTNCGGGTCAGTGTTTCCAACAGGTTTTCAAAAACCCCGCTACAACACATACAAAAATAAGCTATTTTCTTTTAAAAAAAGCTAGTTTTCTATACAAATATACGTTATTTTAATACCAATAAATAAAACTTAATCAAAAGAGTACATTCCTTAAAATGTGTTTTACTTTGAACCATTTGGATTAGTTTCTCCATCCTCAGAAGAGAGTAGAAGTAGCCGTCGCTATTTTATTATTCGAATTGAACTCACTAATATGTTATTCTCGCACTGCAGATGGTGAGCCTGTCACAGGACTAGAACGCGAATCATAAGCCCCAGAAAGGGGCAAACAATCCAAGCGTTCTCAACTCCACGGGTCGATTCCCGCAACCATTGTTGCCATCTTTAAAGTAGTATGAGGATAGGGCCGAGCCCTGAAGTCGTTTTCCCTTCACCAACATTTAAATACTAGCATAATACTTCAAAATAATCACTCTGTGCTCACATGTTATAACAATTGACTAATAAACACTTAATGTACAAGGTTTAAAAATATATATATAAGAAAAACCGAACACTGAATTCGGGGTAGTAAATATATAAGCATTTGTTTAAATAATTAAATAAATTATAATATAATTGTTATTTGAATATCATAATATGTTAGATGTTATTTTGTTTGCAAACACCACCAAAATAAAACTGTTTGGCATGAATAATACAAAATACAACACTATATTAATGTGAANTATATAAGAAAAACCGAACACTGAATTCGGGGTAGTAAATATATAAGCATTTGTTTAAATAATTAAATAAATTATATTATAATTGTTATTTGAATATCATAATATGTTAGATGTTCTTTTGTTTGCAAACACCACCAAAATAAAACTGTTTGGCATGAATAATACAAAATACAACACTATATTAATGTGAANCTTTTGTTTGCAAACACCACCAAAATAAAACTGTTTGGCATGAATAATACAAAATACAACACTATATTAATGTGAATATTAATGAACTTTGGTTTTTACGACATTTATTGATTGAAACAAAATTAAATAATATGTGAGGAGTGGTCTACCACTAAGTATTTCACGTATCGTACTAATGCATACAAAGTTTTCCATTTCATAATTGTTTTACTTCGTAATTCACATATCAATTATTAACAGATGGTGGGTGCGAAAAATTCCATGACAGAAACTCCCGAAATAACGTTTAGCGAGTCCGCATGAGACCAAATAAATAAGTGGACATGGCTCTTCTGAATATGAAGAGCAGCAAGGTGTTTCGAGCAGCAAGATCCGGAACATGTGGGTACCAAGCCATGTAAGAAATGTGGACCGCACTACAAAGTAAAAAATAAAAAAAACATAAAATAACAAACACGAGAAAATTAAACACGCAATTCACTCACGAAAAAAAAAGAGTAAAATACGCTCACCACGGGCGGTAATGCAAATCTTTACGACATAATTTGTCGAAAAAAGGATAACGTGAAAATTGCGTGACTTCACACAATGATACTTTGAAGAGAAAAGAAAGAAGGTCACGTCAGCACCAAATAAATTTACGCTATTGGACAATTTCACCCGCACGGCAGATTTGATACAATCGAATGGCCATGCAGTGGACCCGAATTACATTGGAGATTAATACTAACAACATATTTAAATTTACTTTTTTTTCACATTATATAAATTATATAAACATAATGTGGAACAGATTTTTTTACAAGTAATGTTTCATAACAAGACCAAATATTAACTCGGAGGCNTTCACATTATATAAACATAATGTGGAACAGATTTTTTTACAAGTAATGTTTCATAACAAGACCAAATATTAACTCGGAGGCTAAAGTGCCATCTATCGTGGCACAAAATACTTGAATAAGTTATAGTAGAGTCACCGAAAAGGATGTTTACAAAACAGTATATTCTTAATTATAAACAGCCCAACATTTTATATTTTTTTAAATAGCAATGATTAACAGTTTAGTAAAGTTATTGACAATGAACAGAAGAATGAAACGGATAAAGAACAGGGACAAACTACAGGGCTTTGCCATAAATATCGCTGAAAAACGAATTAAAGTTCGAGCAGGTAAGTGCCGCCAAAATAACGAAAATGGCACAATAAGGGCCGCGGTGGCTGAGTGGTTAGCCTGCTCGCCTCCCACCACGGCGAACCGAGCACAATTTCCGGTCGGGTCACTCCCGGATTTTCGCATGTGGGAATCGTGCCGGACAATTCCGCTGGTCGGCGGGTTTCTTCGATGATCTCCCGCTTCCCCCGACATTTCATTCCGGCGCTGCTCCATACTCACCTCAGTCACCCTCAACGGCTCTCAAGACCTCGCTTGTAAGACCCGCTTCACTCAATTACTGTAGATAAAAGCTTGGTCTCTCGCCGGGCGGGATAACAATATTTATGCTTCTGAACAAAACTTTTTCAAATCTATATTTATTGGTGCGAGGAAGACGAGGAGGGGGGGGGGGAGAC